>JAHWFO010089838.1:298417-325520 GCA_023313115.1 Rhysida immarginata | reverse complement strand
GACCGAACGGACATTCGACCGAACGGACATTCGACCGAACGGACATTTGGCCGAACGGACATATGACCGAACGGAAATTTAACCGACGGAGAAATGCCTGCATTTCAGCGACATTTGGACATTCGGCGTAAAGAGATGTTTTCGGCACTATAATTCATTTAATGGGGAAAAAAAATGTTTAAAGGAAGTTATTTCGTATAACGAATCTTATGAGACAAATCTGTTTAATTCTATCTACTAAGCAAGCATATTGTATAGACCTTTAGAATTATTCTTTTTTGTATGTTTTTTTAAATAAATGTTTGTTTTCATAACGTTAGGTAGGTTAAGATGGGAACGAGACAAAATGCAACTTAGGATCATGAATTATTAAATAATATCGATTCTTTTCCTGTATGTCTTTTTAAATGAATATTTTACTTCTATAGAATTAGATACTCATTGCTGATGGGCGATATTTGATACCATTATCGGGTATTAAAAATTTATTCATACACATCAAAAAATTCTGTTCTGCTTTATGAGGGGACATAAACATTCTTAATCGGATAGTATCAAATATGAAAATCAACTGGTAATGGGTTGAGCATTTCTGACATTTTTCAATGTAGAGTTCTTTTGCAGAGTTTTCAATGATATGGACACTCTACCCCAGTGGTTCCCAAACTATTTTGGGCCAGAGACCCCTTTTCCAAAATGAGCTCATACCATCGACCCCCATTTCTTTATTCATTTAACTTGCTAATATAACACGTACGACAATGACTTATTTTGTTTAATTTGATACATACATACAGAGCGTCACGCCTGTTTCCCATCGACCCCCATTTTTATTTATTGTTTCTGCCGACCCCCGAGAGATCGATATCGACCACTTTGGGAACCACTGCTCTACCCGAATATCTGACATATATAGTGCATGGCGTAATTATGTAATTTAAAACATTAATGGGATTTCACTGCCGAAAACGTGGACCATATAGAAAGCCATCTCTTTACCAATCTAACCTAATGATTAGGGATGTGCGATATTCATTTGCCGTTAGTCAAATAGACTAATCGAATAAAATTTTAGTAATCGGCGATTTTATTCGAATGGCTTGGAAATTTATTCGACTAAATCACACAAAACGACTAATTTTTTAAAGAAATTAATAGGGTGTCTAGCAAAACGATTTTGTAAAATTCCCTGACTTTTCCCGGGGATGAGCCTTCGGATTAGTTTAATAATTGAAACAAAAAAACGCCGGAATGAATCGAAATAATCGAATAAAAAAATCCGATATAGTTACGACTATATCGAGTTGGAATTATTCGACTCTTCTAGTCGAGTAAGGACCAAAATATCGCGATATTTATTGTTATCGAAGAATATCGCACACCTTATGGGCGATACTTTAGTATCGCATATTTTAGAGTCATCGATACTGTCAGAATTTTCGCATTTCATACTATCCGATATTAGAGTTTTTATGTCCCCTCATAAAGCAGGACAGAAACCTGATGTGTATGGAATAAACTTTTAATACCACGATACTAATATCAAATATTGCCCATCACTAATGAGCATCTCATTCTATAAAAGTAAAATATTCATTTAAAAAGACATACAAGAAAAGACTTGATATTATTAAATAATACAAGACCCTGAGTTGCATTTGTTCTGTTCCCATCTTAACCTACCTAACGATATGAAAACAAACATTTATTTAAAAAATCATACAAAAAAGTATAATTTTATAGGTCCATACAATATGCTTGCTTAGTAAAAAGAATTAAACAGATTTGTCTCATAAGATTCGTTATATGAAATAACCTCCTTTAAACATTTTTTCCCCATTAAATGAATTATATTGCCAAAAACATCTCTTTATGCCGAATGTCCAAATGTCGATGAAATGCAGGCATTTCTCCTTCGGTTAAATTTTCGTTCGGTCATATGTCCGTCGGTCGAATGTCCGTTCGGCCAAATGTCCATTCGGTCGAATGTCCGTTCGGCCAAATGTCCGTTCGGCCAAATGTCCGTTCGGCCAAATGACCGGGTACCGCAAAAGCCAACTCCTGGAAGCAGTGTAGTGATTTGTTTGCTCAAAACTTTGAAGATGAGAAAATTCCAACAAAACGTGCGATGCAACTTTTAATAAAAAAAAAGTGGCTAGATACAGGTTCTGTTTTAAACAAGCGTAGAACCACTCCAAAACGAGTAAGAAATCCACAAAATGTCCAAAATCTCCAAACGATGATGCTACAGAGTCCAAGCAAATCAACGGGCCCGTTTGTCTCAGCAGACCGGAATTTCAAGAAGATCGTGTGGACCATTTGAAGATGCGACCATACAAAGTATCCGTGGTCCATGAACTGAAAGCAGTGGATTGCCCTCAATGTCTTCAGTTTTGTAAACTGGCTATTTCAAGAAATCACAATGAATGGACTGGACATGCAGCTGTTTTTCATTTCTGATGAAGCCTGGTTCCATCTCTCTGGCTTTGTTAACTTCCAGAACACCCGGCACGGGTCAACCATTAATCTTCACGAATATCATCAAACTCCTTTGCACGACCAGAAAGTTGGTCCAATCTTCTTCCATGAAACAGTGAACGCAGCACCTTACATCGCAAACATCTTTAACCCATTTGTCAATCAGTTAACTGAGGAGGAACTAACATACGGCTACTTTCAAGAAGATGGAGCAATAGCCCATACTTCACATCATACACTGGACTGCATTCATGAAGTGTTTGAACCTGAGAGAGTTGTTAGCAGAGGTCAGGACGGAGTTGGTCCAAGCTGGCCTCCAAGATCACCAGACCTCTCAGTTTGTGATTTCTTTTTGTGGGGCGCTCTAAAATCAAAAATTTATCGGAAAAATCCTCGCACACTTGAAGAACTGAAAAAAAAACATTGTTTCTGAGATTGAGGCTACCTCGCAGTCTCAACTGCTTTCTATATTTAACAACTTATTGACCAGAGCTCAAAAGTGTCAAGAGGTGGTCACTTTCAGCATCTCCTGTAATCACTGCAACCTTGGTTTGTTGTTGCAGAAGACAAACAGAAAATAAAATAAAACAAAATAATAATAAATAAAGTCCCATTAAAAATAAACGAATAAACAAATAAATAAATGTTAAAACCAAAGGTATTCCAAAGTTCTGTGACATAAGGAGGCTTAGTTCGAGTCCTTGGGCAAACCCATAATTGGGTGGAGTCAAACAACAGACCATGTGCTTACCCCTGCCATGACTGAAAGCTCCAACATGTCATTGTACCACCTCCTTCAACTCCAAGTTAAATTCTAAATGTGATCGTAGAGTGCTGATAATAGAAATTAAAATAATAAATCTTGTGGCCGCAATAACAATTAATTGAATAAATAATACTACCCACTTTTTGTAAATGAAATAACTTACCTCGCTAAATAATAGTAAACCCCAAGTTAAAGTATACACGTGCATGATAGTAAATAAAGTAATAACGCAAGAAAACTGATCACAATTAAGTGAATTTTATTACAAGGACAAACGAAATTAATAAATGAAAAAATCAAAGGAATATTCTAAGTTGAAATAAATAAACTGAATATTAAAAACTTATTAAAATAAGTGAAATAATAGACTGATTATACTAGTAATAATCAATTTTGTTGAAATAAGAGGCTCAAGGAAAATTTACCCCTCCCCCTTCTCTCTTTTCATTAAATTCCCCACAAATCAAAATTGGATCCACTATAAGTAACTTTCATTAAATCTTAGTTCCAAAAGTTCGCATTTCTGTAAAGTTTGCACTCGAGTTTGATAGAAAATTACACTTTTCTGTAGCTACAACACTGATCAGTTTTGCTGTTCCCAATGTTTTGTTTCACTTCAGCTTTTATCAGCCGCTGCGTTACCATCTCCGATGATTTCAGTGTCTGCTGTCGCTGCCGTCGTTCCTCAGCATCCTGTTGTTCGGCGTGCCTGGCTTGCCCGACTCGATACACTGCTAGACGCCACGGTGTCCCCTCGAGTCTCCCACCAGCGCAGCCTCCCGCCGATCTACTAGCTCCTAACAGTCGACTTCTCCCGTCGGAGAATGTTGCTGGTGCACCCACTGTCAATCCTTGGTTCGCTCGGCTTCACTTTTCCACCTTCGCTAGGTCTGTCCGGCCTCCACGCAGTGGCAGGCCGAGCCTCGGCTGCCAGACGTGGAGCTGAACCTTGATACGATACTTTTCCTTTTACTTAGTAAGTCAGATGTCTCCTCTGGCATCCTTCTCACAACTGCTTGTTACGAGAGAGAGTCTCCAATTGATTGATTCACTATCTTTTTTAAAATTCCCCCTTTTTAATTTTTATTTTAACACTGATAGTACCACAATTAGAGCCTCTGCCAATCGGTGCTTCAAGCGCTCGCTCCCAAGCTGTGGGGTAAAATCCTTTGTTCTACTGGACTGTGCACGATGGCAAAACAGCCAGCTCCGTCGCCTAGGCAGCTTCCGCCTAGCTGCCCGTAGACCCCCCCCCCTCCAATTAGCTTGTTTTCGCGCCAACAGAACAAAGAGCAGAGAACGAGGCCTAAAACGCCGATTGTCTTAATAACTTAATTTAAACACTAATAGATCTTTATTAAATAATAATAAATCTTATCAATTTATACAATGTAGCAAAATCTATAGAGAATGGAGTTTATTGAAAAAAATCAATACTTTTTTTCGTGAAATTTTAATTGCTAACTCTTCATTACACAAATTAAACCCTGCTCATGGTCAGTCTTCCAATTCTTCCCCTTTCATAATAAACGGTTTAAAGATTAATTAAACTACACATGTGGTGACATATATTAATATGTCACAGTTCCAAGAAATGTTTACCAAACTTTTCACTTTATTTGCTCTAAAACTGTGCAATGGTCATAGACTGGTGTAAAAAAAAAAAAAAAACAACAGCAACTCATAACTCTCTCACTCTTAACCTGCTGTGCTAATAACACTGGTCAACACACATTTTGCTTCCAATCATTTAAAAGTCATTTTATGGTAAATTTGTTGCACTGATTCTGAATATGAGATCAGTTTTTTCAAATTGGCTCTAGTTTTTGAGACATTTAATATAGTTCATTTTCTACGTTTCAACGTGTATATTTATCCAGTAGAACTGCAACTTTGACAAACGTAGGTTTTCTGGACTAATTTGAGTGTGCTGATTCCATATCTGAACTCCAAATTTTTCTATCACGTCAGGATGTTAAGTTTCAGTGGTGTAAAACAGTCTCCTGATGTCAAATTTAAACAATGGCTACCATTAAAATTTAAACTATTTTTATAACTCGAGATCTTGACGTGATAGGGAAATTTGGAATTCAGATTTGGAATCAGCACGCTCAAATTAGTCTAGAACACCTATCTTCCCCGGTACCAAAAATATTGTTGACCAGAGCTATTGGTAGTCATTTTATTATGTACACAATTGTTTTTGCAAATTACAAAAAAACTAGAGCCAATTTTGCATTTTCAGTCATATTCGTGTTCAGCACATTCAACTCATTAAGAAATGGTTATTTTCATATCGGAGGCAAAAAAGTTTTGAAAATTTGTTGCCTAGCGTTGGCAGCAATAATCGGACAGCCCAATCATTGCTTACGGCATTAGGTTGGTTTCTCTGCAATTCATGCGAGGCTACTTTTATTTGCACCACCTTGTATGTCTGTTGTTAAACTTTTTTTTTTTCTCGACTGTTGTGTATTTTTATTTTATTATTTTCCAATTGTTACTTATGTTAATAGATGTCTGTGCTAAATTATTAGGGTCTAATTTTCTTGAGACAACTTCTTTTAATAATTTTTTTTATTTTTTTTTTATTTATTTATTTATTTTTTTGCTACCATTTTTATTTGTTGCCAATTAGGAATGTGGTTTGCAGTGATTTGCTAAATTATTATTGTTATTATTAATGTAAGAAGACTTTTGTATTCTTTTATTCTTTTTAAAAGTTCTCCTTTAGTTATATTTAAACTGACAATCTTTACTTGAAATTTGGTGTATGATATTTTGTTTCCATATTGCTCACAACATCGGACGACTGTGAGAGCTTGTTTAACATCTGAATGAAATTCATCTAAGAGTCTCCAACGTTCGGTATCATTTTAATCATCTTACCACCATAATCGACTAAAAGTGCGTTATCGTCTGGACATGAAATTATCTTAAGTCAACATTCGTGCAGAGTTCCTCTAGAAAAATGTCTCCAATGTTTGGACTTACAAGAAGTTATTGTGAGTTTTTACAACTAAGTAGTGTAATCTGCATATTTTCCTTCTTGATCTCTTTGATCAAATTTAAAGCAGTACCGCTGATCTTTCCCTCCTCCTCTTCCTTTCTACCTGCACGTTCTTCTCGAGCAGTTGTATTACCGTGTTGCTTTCTGGCTTCCTAACCTTCTGCTTTCCAGATAATCCCGGATGGAATTTAATTCTGGGTCAGGTATTTAGAATTTATTACAGGCTATAATCTTCGAATTTTCTTTTTTTTTTTTATGTTCTACGTCGGGATATAGAGACTCTTGATCCGTGTACGATTTTAAACTTTATATACCCGGAGGAGGTTACCGTGGCCGCCTCCTCTGAAAAGAATTAAAGGGCGCACATAATGTTCTCCGTAACGTTTCTTATTCTTCTTCTCTAATATGGAGCTTAATTTGCACTCCCTTAGACTATGTTCTTTTTTACGAGATGTGTCTACGCTCGAATTCTTGCCTGGCCAGGCTTTTCTTAAAAGTTGAGTGTAAACTGAATTCAGTAATCGTTGTGGATTAATGCGCATTAAGTTATACATGGGCTTTTAAGCACTCTGGTGCAATGTTTTTTTTTTTTTTTTAATGGATTAATAGAGGAAAATTAAAAATGCATGGGTTTCAAGTCATGGTCTTATAATTCAGCGTAATGTTTAAACAAAAAATGGAAAATCTATTTATAGTCTCTTTTAATTCGAAGTCATAAAAACAATTTGTATAATTCCTTTGGCAGGTTCATGTGTTTTTTTCTTCTACTTGCCACGTGTAATTATTTTTTTGTTGTGATATCCTGATTATCCTATTGCTTCCGTATGGTAAGTATATTTTTGTGGATTTCCCTCATAATTAAATATAAAAACAATTATCTTTAGGGTTTCGCTAGGAATTATTAGTTAATCGTAATTTTTTGTCTAGTCGTAATCTGATCGGAAAGATTTTATAGAAAAAATATTTTTTTTTTTAATGCTATAAAATTTCTAAAGCATTGTTGTACGAAAAGTTCATTATATGGCCTTTTATTTTGATTGTTATAGCGACGTCTTTAAATGGAGGGATTTTCTTTTAGAGCGAAAGTTCATTTTTGTTTCCTCGTGTTTCCTTTACATTCGTGCGTGCGACCCTGTTGAACGCGGAGCTAAAAAAATTTTTTGAGCTTTGGGGAGAGGATAGTAAAAAAATGAGTTAGTATTGAATCAGCAGCAGTTCGGAAAGGAGATACTCTCAACCTGCCAAAAGACTCTTATTCAGTGTAGCCTCTTATTTTTTGGTGACTACTGTTTTGTTTCCTATGGTAATATTACGCCCGTAACCAAAAGGCTTTTACCAAAACATATTTTCTTCGCTCCATCCTGAATTTACGTCACGTCGGTTCAATTTCAAGCATAATTTCTTCAGGGGTAATAACCAAGAGCGACTAAGACGAACTTCCAGATCTGTAAGAATGAAAACGAAACCAAAGATTATGTATTAAAAGGAAAAGAGCAGACAAAAAGATTTAACGACAAGAATACCGTTAATTTCAGAGGTAAAGTCACGAGCATGACTCATAGAAAACCTTTGTTAAGCACGCGAGGACAAGATGAACAGTTTTCTTTGTTGTGTGTTAGGGGTTGCTCGGGTGATTCAGGAGGAAACAGATGATCTGTTTTGGTTTTGGAGATGCCCAGCGAACGCAGCTCGCGATGGACGCTAGATCTCGAGAGTAGATTCGAATGCTAACGACGAAAGCATTTGAGCCTTACTTTCCGGGAAGGGTCGTCTACTCATTATTCAATTGAAAAGACGCTAAGAAGTTAAAATGATGCAGGAATACTTCGAGCTTATGGTGTTCTGTAAAAGGATTTTCTTACCGATTTTAGCCACCAAACGATATGACTATTGAAAAACGGAACGAAGACGCCATTCACGTTTGAAGAAAAGTAATGGAGAACACCGAATCATGAATGAAAAAGTTTCTCATTAATGGACTATCTGGTAATGAGGGAAGTAAACAGGCCTAAACTTAAGAAATAGACTATAGTACTTCCACCTTGTTGTTTTATGTGTTTATTTAAGCAGGCAATCGCATCCCTAAATGTTGAACGGCAAAACGACGTCAGCAGGCAGAAATAAAAGAATCAAGTTTGTGCGATTCGAAACCCCGGGATCTGCAACGTTTGTGATTTCCGTAATCAGATGTGTGGTACCATGGAACGCTCGATAAAGGTACACGATAAGGGTATTCCAGCTTTACTAACACAATTAACACGGTAGGGCTTTCCTTCCTCCCCTCCCCACAGAATGTAATTTTTGAATTTAAAATAATTATAGTGTTTTGAATTCATTTTGTTATCGTTGTGTTTATAATTTTTAGGTTCATACCTTACTTTAATTAACTTTAATCTCCCCCCCCCCCCCCCCCTTTTAGTGATTTACTTACCTTGTACGATGTCGGAAACCTGTGAAGAGACATAAAGCTAAATGATAATTTGGCACTATTAATTGATTGTTGTTCTTAAGATAAACTGAATGTTTTCAGACGCAGAAAACGGACTTACCTGGAAGAAACTGATGGGATATTCCCTGGGAAATAGACAGAAATATGAAGGAGAAAATAAAGTGAATCCAAAGGAAATGGTCGGGACTCATGAATGATATGAGAAAGAGATGACCTAGAAGTAAAACTTACCATTCTCAGGAACGAAACGAGCGCAGAACTGGTAACCTAAAGATTAACAATCATTACATAAGTAGTCGACTAAGAAAACGGATTGCAGTGATAAAAGACTTAGAACTGAGACTTACCATAATTACTACTTTAATCTTCGAATTCAGAATGCAATTTAACCTGGAGTTATCTTTTACCTTTAATTATTTGAGAATTCTGTTTAATGTATTTTTAATTTCTGAATTGCCGTAGGCGAAAAGGAGTTGCTACCTACACACGGCAAGCATGGTAATCGAGGGACAGTCTCATACGCTAGAAGATTATAATGAAATAATCAAATACGCACGAATGTTGTCGCGTGGTTGTTTTGTTGCAGTTATTTTAAATATGTTGTTTTGAGGTATCGGGGTATACAGTGTTTTGTGTTTGGTCATCTTGTGTAGTGGAAGTGGATTATGTTGTAAATATGTGCGATGATGAGTTGTTTAGAACATTATTGCGCGTATTGAGTGCGTCTGCCTTGTTTTCGAGCGCCTCTCATGAATCGCCGGGAAGGGCGTGTGTTTGTTGTTGCTCTTTTGTTTTGTTTTAATTTTCTTTCGTTATTGTGGGCTCGCTTTATTGCCGCAAGTGTAATTTGTGTGTAGCCTCCAGCAACAATGGTTGTGTTGTAATAAAATAATGTATTGTTACTGTAAAAAAAAAACAAAAAAAAAAAACGGGAATTTAATTTTGTTCTAAATGGGAGATTGAATTCTGCCTGTGGGGAGTTTTTTCGCTGTTGTGTTGAACGGTCGCCGACATTTTCCTTCCGACCAGAAAATGGAACTCATTTTGGGCAAAAGTCGTATGGTCTACCTTCCTCAACACAACAGTGCAATTAGTTTTCATTCATTCAAGTTTGTTATGCGTTTGTTTGCATTTATTGCAATATGATTTATTATTTCGAGGATAAGGAAAGCTGTGCAGGGAAGTGAGCGGGACATGCATAATGGCGGACCGATGTTCGATTTGATGGGGTCCTTTACAATTGATGTTATTTCTACCTCGCAGTGAACTCCGATATTGCGTTAGCAGCGACTACTGTGAGGTATCTTTTTCTTTGAGAAGACAACGATTGGTGAGTGACTTAATTTTTTTATATATGCCTTATCATGTGCCCAGGAATGCAGCTGTGTCTTCTGCCCTGAGATGTAGTAAACATTCGCACACATGGTCTCTCAGTGTATTGTGCATCAGAATAACTCTGAAAACAACTTTTTATAAAAGTGCTGAGAAAGTTCTGGGTACCAATAGCAGTACTGCACATGTGTTCTCAACGCATATCAAGTGGATAATTGTTTTATGCGCCTCCTCTGTATGTTTCTAATTGCCCTGTTGACTTTAGAGTGTATTATGTGTATGCTAAAACGTTGTACAGAGAATTAGTTTTAATTTAGCTAAGCGTGACTTATGGGTGCGGGCAGGACACCGTTAATGTATGCGCATGGTATTCAAACATTTAAGGAAACGCCTGAGGGAGCTGTTTAATTGATGTGCATAATATTCGTTGAGGAGTGGTGCTCATTAATGAGTTTATTTTACCCTTGTTGAAGGGAGCTCATCCTAGCGATTCGTAGTATCATACCTTGTCGCTCGCCAAGGAGGGGTTAATGTACTCCTCCCCTCATAGTGCCTAGAATAAAGGGAGCACAAAGCGCTTTCGAGCGGTATTTTTGAATGGAATAATTTATGCGGAAGTCGACACGGTATGACCAACACGAAATCAGCTGTCCTGGTGAACAGTTTTCCTGTGTAAAGGTGTACTGCGTTTATTAATCAGTCAAATTGGCGTGGAACATATGATCAGCGAGGTTCTACCCGGAACTGCATCCAAGGTGCCTACAATTACCTATCATAGTCTTTAAACATTGTAGTAAATATTTAGCCGAGCGAGGGGTCTTTCAATATTAGGTTAAGTTTTGAGCACATTGACCGTCCTTGCTTTTCTGTGCATGCTTATGCGAAATAAAATATTTGTGGTGTATCTATTGTCTCAGAGTCAGTTTGTCACCAGATCCATTCCAGGTTCCGAACCCGTGACGCGTTGCTCTCCCTGGTTTTGGCCTTTAGTGTCTTATGCACATTTGGGTAGGGGGTAGCACGTCACAATGGCCATCATCAATACTTTGTCTCTTTGGGATTCTGGTTATTCGTACTTGAAGCGCTCACCGTATCATGCAAGCTATTGTCCAGTCTGCTTGATCGCAGACTCTATTTTTTGAACTTTGACGTTTTTTTTGTTTAATTTTTCTTTGTGTTAATAATTTTTTTAGTATCTTTTCAACGCCTCTCATCACGTTCTACGTCTCCTGGTATGATTGTTTCCCATCCATCTGTTGGTCTTCGTCCTTGATATGTGGTGAAAGTCTAGCTATTGTTTTTTTGTATTTGTTTAGTGTTCTGATGCCTTTGAACGTACCACTTCACAGTTTTTTTGTTACTTGTTTCGGGATAGTTTTGTTCATCCAGGTGAGTTGCGTACAGTAATTTTATGTCCACCTATGCTGAATTTTATTTTTTAAGCATTTTTCCTTTATTTATTTATTTATTTTTTTTTTTTATTTCATTTGTTTTTATTTATAAGCTGAGTTTTATTTCTAATTTAAGTAAATTTTCCCCTGTATTGGAGGGTTCTGCTCCTTTTTATTTCTTCAGTCTTCCTTGAAGATTCAAGTGTGTGTCTTGTACTGGATATTAGCCTCTTCTCTGTGCGTTCGACCGATAACCTTCCAGATTCCTTTGGCTCAAGTTTGCTGATAATCTGTCGTAGCTATGTCTACACCAAGAACAGCTTGCCATTTATTTTTTTTTTCTCTTTCTCAATTTTTTTTTCATTTCCAATTAATTGTGTGATCTTCTTTTCTTTTAGAACTTTACTTTGTCATTGTTAAAACTGTTGTCTGTGCGTCAAATAGTGAACGGTAATGTACATCGTGGTTCTTCATTGACCAAGCTGTTCTGGACGCCTTC
Organism: Rhysida immarginata; assembly: GCA_023313115.1. NCBI lineage: Eukaryota > Metazoa > Arthropoda > Chilopoda > Scolopendromorpha > Scolopendridae > Rhysida > Rhysida immarginata. The sequence goes on along the minus strand of JAHWFO010089838.1, from coordinate 313,598 downwards.
TCTCATTAAGTCATTACCTTTGATGTCAAGACTGGACGTCGCCTTCCCCGTCCGCTCACTGCATTAGCGGTTTTCCAATATTATTCAGGCGTCGATTTAATGATTGTATTTGTTAACTTTTGATTTTATAAAAAAAAAAAAAAGAAAAGAGATCAAAAACCTGTAATAAAACAATTTGTTTAATTGGATTGCTTTTTGACCATGACTTATTAATAATTCTAGGAGCTCAGGGGTAATTAAGGTAACCTGCATTAACAATTGTTTTTGGGATTATAAAAGTAAATTCCTTTTATTCAACTTCTTTAACTTGGTGAATTTTTCTTATATCAGTTTTCTATTAAGGATTTAAAGTCGAGTATTTACCATTCCTATTTAATCCTAAATTAAATTTTGCATCAAACTATAATTTCAAGTAACATTTATTGATAAATATTTTGGATCCTATTTCAGCGGAAATCAGGCTGTACGTGTTGGAACGACAGGTTGCTCTCTCCTGCACGTAACAGTGGGAAAATTTATTTTCATCAAACTAGAATACTTTCCATCTGTACTTTTTTTTGTTATGGAACAATATTATTTCATCACTTAGATTAATCTCTATTTTCCATTATCAATGTACAGGGGGTGGACAGAATAATAAAATAAAAAAAAAATAATCTCTATAATAATCTCTATTTTCCAAAAAAAAAATACTTGAGGAATTTTCCTGAAACTTCATGGTGTAAAGAGCATGTTACACCTCATATATTTCAGTGAAGGTTTTGTCCCAAAGGCAAATGGGAGACTAGCAACAAATTGAAAAAAAAAATAATGTTTTGGATCACCCTGTAAAAAATAATGTTTGAAATGCATTGTAGCTGTAGCATATGATTGGGAGGCTTTCTTTTTACTTCTCTGTGTTCATTTGTATGAGAATAGCATATATATTCATGGAGATATAAAGGTTTCTTTAAAAAAATAGACATTTTTTTCTAAGTTTTTTGTTTATGCCATACAGGGTTTTCAACCCAATGCAATCCATTTTCAGGAAACTTGACAAACTATAGTAGAGACAACACCCTGCAATCAGAATACTAAAATATTAAATATTTGATGAAAAATGAGCATTTTTACTAACAAGGAGAGTTCGCAGTCGACTCTTCACCGATATTGATCTCCTTTTATATGGTGAATCAGTATTGGAAATAAGTTGATACGTGTCTGAGCTTTTTTGTCCAATGTGCCTTTTAAGTTAACTTTGTTTATACTTGAAGTTTAATGTTAAATGTTAATGAAGTTTGATTTCCTAAAGATGTACGTTTGTCGAAATGTAATTGTGGTGAGTGTGCATTTATAGTGTGCTGTATGCAGAAAATATTTGTTTTTCATGGTTTTATGATTTGTATCATCCGGAGCAATGTAAATAAATAAAAACATTTATTTCTTTCTTGTTTCACTCTCTCTGTCTCTCTAGCTCTCTCTTATAGCTTCATTCTATTTTTTAATTATTCATTTATATATCTAATTTATGTATTGTTCATTGTTATTTTCTGCATTAATATATAATATGTAATGTTATAAATATAGTACCGGGTGATCCAAAAGTGCTGGCACGTGCCTCGTGATTCTTATGAAAGCATTGAATTGCTGGAAAGCGAACACTGAAAATGTCGTTAACAATGTAAAAAAAATGTAACACACTTTTGGATCACCCGGTATATAAAATATAAATATAATGAACTTGGAATTTTCTCTAAATTTCAAGTATAAAAAAGTTTACTTAAAAGGTGCATTGGACGAAAAGCTCGGACACTTATCAACTTATTTTCAATACTTCACCAAAAAGAAAAAGAAAAAAAAAAAAAAAAATCAAAATCTGTGAAGAGTCGACTGCAAACTCTCCTTGTAAGTAATGTTTAACTGCGCATGCGCAAGCGTTACCAATAGTTTTTTTGCATAACTTATTGGCTAAATGTATAGATCTACGTTTATAAAAAGCCCAAGCAAATATCGTGAAAATTCAGAAAGATATCAGCGATAGAATGAGTTGAATTTCAGTTGCTCTCAAAATTAAACATAACGATAAGGGCCTTTCTCCAAATTTTTATTTTTGAACCAGACACTGGTATCAAGTTCTTCTTCTTAATTAAAAATGTGAACTCCATTTTAATTAAAAGAAATAGAAATAAAAATAAATAATAAAAACAATTAATAAATAAAGATCATCCGATGTGGAGAAATAAAAATAATGAAGTGGACGAAACACAGATGGAAAGAAGGTCATGTGGAGCTTATGTAGATTTGGTTGAAGCAAATGAAATACAGATGAAAAGAAGGTCTTGTGGAGAAGTGTTACAAGTAAAAAAGACAGGATGAAACTATGATGAAAGTCCAATGATCAGTAGAACGTTGATGACAAAATAAACAAAATAATTGAATACGTTTAAGAGTAATAATTGAATGATCTTAGAGGGTTTTTACAAGCCAAACCTCAGGTGTTTAAATTATTGATGAAAATTGGAAAGAAATTTATCCCATATAAAAAAACCTCAGGATATTTTATCCCATCTTCAGTTTGAAAAGAATTTTTGAACGAATTTTCTGTTAAAACATAATAATTGAACACACAATAATAATAAAACAATAAAATCAAAAACATTGTGTTTTATTAAAAGTGAGGATATATTGTTATTAGTTTGATTGTTGTGAACAGGGTAGTGGTATTTGATTGTTGAGAGCAAGGGAATTGTTGTTGTCTGGATTGTGTTATAATTTTTTATTTTTTTAGTAGTAATTTCCATTTATTATTAATTTCTATAGATGGTTTGGCTAAATTGTTTCCATTCGAAATAATGTTGATGGTTTCTTTTATTAGTCTTTTTTTTTGTAATTTATTTCTTTACCAATGATTTTGACTTTGTTCCAGTCTGGATTATGACTTTGGCTAATGCAATGGTTAACTGGATGATTATTTTTATCTTTGTTTCTAAGTGCTCTTTCATGTTCTTTTATTCGTGTTATTAATTGTCTTATTGTTTGACTTGTGTAAATGTGTTGACAGTTGTGACATGGAATTTGATATATTATGTTAGTGGTGCTCTATTTTTCTTTATTATTTTCGTCCACTTCATTATTTGTACTCCACATCAGGTGACCTTTATTTATCAGTTGTTTTTATTATTTATTTTTATTTCTATTTCTTTTAATTAAAATGGAGTTCACCTTTTTTAATTAATTTTACATTATTACAACTCCTACTATTATATAATTCTTCTCCTAAGTTGATATGAAAGCATATTGACCTCGTATTGATTATAATCATCTTTGTAAATGAACCAATTAGCTATTTCATAGAATAATGTCTGCTTGTATTGAATCTCTACTTTAATTTATGAGAATAGTTTCTTCAAATTAATAAAAAGAAAATAAGTTGCTAACACGGACGTTTGTTTAAAAAAAACATTCGTAAGGACATATGTTGCCAAATGTTTAATATTATTACTGTTTAATAGGTGCCAAATGTTGGAGTCTTTTCACAGATAGTAAACAATCTCTCACAGTCATTGTGGTGGTAAATTATAAATTAAATGGAACAAGATTAGTTCCTTAATTCTTATGAATACAGATGATAAAAATGATAACATGAAAAAAGAAATGTAAAATAAAATTTAATGTAATAACTACATATTAATAACGTTTTGAAGTTCGGCAGTTTTGAAGTTGCCGTCTTTTTGAGAAGTTATATTCGTATTAGCTTTTGGCAAAGAGAAATTCAAATAAAAAGTGAATTAATGTACTGTATAATTAACTGTACATTGCATATATTGTATAATTAAACTACTGTGATATATGTTATATGCTAATTTTCGTTTGAAACCACCCCCCTCCCCCAGTCACCGGTTGTTGTAATGGTAATACAAGGTGACAATTATTTGAGCTATATGAAATAAAACATCAAATTTTCAAAAACTGCTGAGTTCAAAAGTTTTATTTAAATGTTAAAAGTAACTATAGATATTCAGATTTAGTTTATGACATGTTCGATATGTTTGCCATCAATGGCTATGATGTGGCGCAGATGAAGAAGAAAATTCTGCAAAACTTGCTGAAGTGTCGAGACATCAATGCTTTCGATGACCTCCTGAATGGCTGTTTTAAGCTCAGTGATAGTTTCAGGGTTATATGCATAAACTTTGTCTTTAATATTGCCCCACAAAAATGAGTCACAGAAAAAATCCAGAATTGTATTCTGCATCACGTCTTTATTTTCTTAGCATCAGGTTATTATGTTTTATACATAGACCTTATCGCAACTTCTTGATTCTTTTCTGCATCAGGTTATGTGTCATGCGTAGACCATACCGCATATCTTCCCTGCTTGTGGAGGGGGTTCCCTGTGTAACAGATTTAGTTGACATGGTGGCCCCTCAGCCCCCCCTCCCCCCCCACCCTTTGGTACGACCCTGAGTTGATACCTGCTTTACTTCACATTGCTCAACTTTCCATTCACTTACCCAGTATCTCAACACTCATTAAAAAGAATATAACGCATCAACTTCTGTCATAAGTATTCTGTTTTTCATTTATTTCCATTTTCTCGCTGGCCAATATGGAACTAACACTAACAGATGCTATGGAGACTATCACTATGCTGATCCATAAACTGCAAGAAATCAGTGATGCAGCATATGAAATCCTCTACGCTACTACACCAATAGAAACTCGACAGCACGAGCATTTTCTCGCTGCAGCAGCAACTATCAAAGAGCTAGAATGTAAAATCGATAGCTTATTAGACACTCGTAACCTCCTAGAGCTATCAGCAAACGAGGATTTCTTTCCTGACTACTCAGCTGTCAATTATGCATGAGCAAGTTGGATGCATTCGACGAGTCCAGTCTCGCCTCATTACTTTAAATGCGCAACAGATCCCACCTCGTTTAGTGTGAAACAAGAATATACCAGCTACAGAACTGTCTTCAGTTAACAGTTGTACTATGGACCTTATTTCTGAAAGTTTTCATAATCAGACTATTTCCTCCAGGGCCTCTCCTTCGAAGAGCGCTTTCGATTTAAAGAACGCTGGCAGCGCCGCTCAAAAAACAACTATTCCATCTGTATACTCTGCCTCAGGGAGTAGTGGTAATTTTAAGCTAATTCAAAGCAACATTCAGACTAAACGTATTTCTGCTATGAAATCGTCTGCTGCTGCCAATTGTAGCATTCAGACTAAACCTGTTTCTTCTATGAAATCATCTGCTGCTGCCAATTATAATTCAGATCAAAACTTTCTACAAGATGATAAACCATTGAATTGCACAACAGAGATGTGTGCACAAGTGCTTGTATGCCGGTTCCATATCAATAGATACCAGCTAATCAAAAAATCGCTACCTTTGCAGCAACTACAACAAACATTAGTTAATTGAACGCAGTCTCAGCAAAATGGGCATCAGCCTCTTCTAAACTAATCAATATCTCAACAACAAATGCATCAACTGCTTCTGAATCAACTGCATATCAGCAACAGAGACAGCAGCTGCCACTGAATTGGGCTCCATCTCTGCAGCAGATGCAAGCCAGTCAGTGTCCACTACAACCGTAGATGCAGTCGAGCCAGTGTCTACTGCAATATCAGAAGCAAGCCTGTCAGTGTCCACCTGGATCCACCTGTCCACTTGTATGCTCGCCTGGATATGATGCGGCCACAAGACGTCAGCCAGCAGGTGCAAGAGAGGCAGCAAGTCTTATTTGTGCCTAAATTCAGATCTCTGTGGGAGGAGCAAGTGGTGTTCGTACATCTGGGAAGACCCGTGCAGAAAAGATGGCTACCAGGTGTTGTTACCCGTTGCCTAGGAGACCTGCACTACGAAGTGGTGGTTGGAAATAAGACTTTGAAAAGGCACATCAACCAGCTCAAGCCACGTGACTCAAAGCTTCCCAGTGCGCTACGCAGTGGCGAAACAGAGAAACGAAGAACTCCTCGTCGGGTGCGCTTTACGGAGAGCGCTTCCCAAGCAGCAACTCACTCACTTGTTGAGGATTTTCCTGTACCGACCACGATGAACTTTTAATCACGTCGCCTATCCCATGCCAAACAGAAGAATGACTCCGTCGTTCCGATCAAACCCCATTAGCCTGATGGCACCGCCCGTCCAGAATGACTCCGTCGATCCGATCGAACCCATTAGCCTGATGGCACCGCTCATTTTCCAGACCGGCCGAGGAGGGATCCAATCGTCCTCCGACGCTTGGGTCGCAATTGACAACCGCCCCAGCGGTATTACCCTAGCTTTGTGCGACGGGAGGAAATATCATCAAGTCAATTGTTGTCGTGCACGACAATCGTAATTGTTGTGACGTCTTGTTATGTGTCGTCATTGTTTCCCATTGTTTATCATTCCTTGCGATGTCCAAGATGATGACTGTTCATCCGGATTCCATTGCTGATAGATGTCATTTATCTGTCGTCTGCAACCTCAATATCAAAGTTCGAATGGGAGCCCCCACGTCACGTTTTCCACAGGTAATTTACTGAGGCGTATAAGTAGAATTATATATTATTCACCATGCCTATACATAATACATTATTTATAAAGTATTATGTATATTTATTTATACAATATTTATTTTAAAGTATTTAGAATTTAATAATTTTTCTAAAAAGTCTATCAACCAGTTAGAAGGGGATGACTTTAAAGAGCTAGAACATTTAACAGCTATTATGTTTCAAAGGATTTACATTGTACTCAACGAAACAATTAATTATCATGTTTTTTTAATTTTAGTTTTAAAACTTATTCAAAAACTTTATCTAATGAAGCGAAACAAAACCAAGTATCAATGAGAAATAAATTGACAAAAATTATAACATTCACCAATATGTAAATTGCTTCAGTTTATTTTGATTAAATTAATATTAATTTAGATTCATTGTATTAGATTATTGTATAATTATATAAGAAAATTTACTCGCAACAGGCTCAAAAAATTCGAGTTCAAACCAATGATGCCCTTTTATCATGCCTAAAATTAATGACATCCATGCAGATCAGGCCAAAAATTAATAAATTATATAATTTAAAAAAAATTTTTTTATCTCTCTCTGTCTCTCTATTTATGGACTAACTCAATCATAATTCGCTAATTATTTAGTGAATTGATGACAATACAAAAGTCAAGTGAGTATTACCTGTTTGCTAAATTAAATAAATAAAAAGAATTAAAAATTAAATAAAGGGGTTATAATTTTTTCAAGAATAATAGTTTTTAATTTTTTATTAATCTTAATAATTGAATACTCAAACTTACTGAAGTAATACTGTAATTTCTTAGGCCTGTTTCACACAGCTGCGGACGCTACGCACGCTGACTCCGCACCCGCATGTGATGTTTTCACAGTCATGCGGACGGATGCAGCTGAAAATAGCAGCCCGGTTTGAGGTTATAAAAATATCCCTGTTTGAGGCTATAAAAAAAGTACATTGCTGGAAAATTACACGATGAGCTCGCTGCAATTACATATTACAGCTATCGCAGCCTATTACGTGTTCAGAAAAAGAAATTCGCGATCCCAGTGAAGGTTTTGGTTGCTGGAATAATCGGGTAGTTTCTGGCAAACTGAAATAGTTCAGGGTAAACTGAACGCATTGAGATAGTTTGTTTATATTTATGTTGTACAGAAATTCAATTTTGAAAAAAGACATGAGCAATTTAATTTTGGGGCCTTTTAAATATTCATCTGTTAATTAGTAAATGAAACATAATCGGGGGGGGGGGGGGAAACAAACGGACAAAATGCAACTCCCTCTGTTCGAAGCAGTTTTGAAGTTGCCATATTTTCGAGAAGTTGTTTTCATATTAGCTATTGGCGACTGATTGTAATTTATTGTCGTTCATTAAAGAAAACTGCAAAATTCAGAATATGAATGCATCCTTATTAAAACTTTTTCACGCACATAGTTCTGGAAACTTTATTGAAGTGTTTGTTGACATGTATTCCTTGAAGCAATATTTTTATACTGGATAAAAACATCGATTATTCAAATTTCAATCAACATCAATTACAGGGACCGGAATTAGCAAACGTTGATCCAGTCAATGCAATAACAAAGCAAAAAAAAAAGTACAGTAATAAGCAAGTCTACAGTTGATTAACTTGAGAATAAAATAAAACTCTTTTTCCACAACGAAACAGGAATTGAACAAAAAGAAAAAGACCGAAAATAAAATGAAAAAATACAACCTGAGTCTGTAAGCACTTAGAAAGCTTTGCTTTCATCATTCAGCAGCCAAGGAGCACCTCGAGAGAACTGACTTGGAATAGAACATGCTGAGTATTTATAACGGACAGAAGCCAATCAAGACAAAAAGATCCAACTGAATTTTAAGGTCATTAAGAATGGGGAAATTTTGGTATCCTTCGATATTGTCTCCTTGTTCCCTAGCATCCCTATACCTGAAACTATAAACTTTTTAACTAATATTTTGAATGAGAACAAAGTTCCTGAAAACATACGCAACGAATGTTTAAATCTAACGAGGTTATGTACCAATAATAATATTTTTAAATACAATGGGAAAGTTTACAAAATGGTGGGCGGTACACCGATGGGCTCTTGCCTTAGCCCTATTTTGGCTGAAATATTTCTTAAAAGTTTCGAGGATATCCTGAAGAATTCCGGTTTTTACTTTCCCGATTGTTGGTTCAGATACGTGGACGATGTCTTCACAATTTTTGACACCAATGCTTGCGATGTCAACACTTTTGTCCAACATATTAATAGTTATTTTCAATTTACTTTTGAGTTGGAAAACAATCAAAGGTTGCCGTTTCTTGACATCCTAGTCATCAGAAATCATGATTCATTATCATTTGAGGTATACCGAAAGCCTACAAACGGTTTGAATTACATACCAAGCGATTCCAGCCACCCTTGGAATCAAAAAATATCTACTTTCATTTCAATGATTGACAGAGCTATTAATCTCCCACTAGGTCAATCCTCATTCAAAAAAGAAATTTCCTTGATTCAGAATATTGCAGTTAAAAATGGCTATAGCACACGTACCATCACCGATTTGGTCAGGAAGAGGAAGTTTAAAAAGTTCATGGACGAAATCACTACCCTCAACCGGACTAAAAATAGAGGGAGAGTCATATCCTTACCTTACAATAAATCATTAATCAAAGGTCTCAATTCTGTTTTCAAATCTTTTAATTTTTCGTTATCTTTTAGCAATCCCAACCAGACCAGGCATTCATTACCTAACCCAAAAGACCCGATTCCACCACTACAGAAATCAGGAATATATGAAGCCAGATGTTCCCAATGCCCCATGAGGTACAAAGGACAAACTTTCCGTAATAGTGAAACAAGATTCGAAGAACACATGAGACACACAAGATATTGCCACACACAAGACCAGAAGTTGCCTTTCCTGGACGTTTTGATCTTTAGGTGTCAAGATCACTTAGAGTTCGACGTTTACCGGAAGCCTTCTAACGGCCCCAACTACATTCCAAGTGATTCTAGCCACCCCTGGAACCAGAAGACTGCCACTTTTGTTTCCATGTTGGATAGAGCCCTCAACATTCCGCTCAACCAAGAACGATTTAAGAAGGAAATCTCCCTCATCAAAAAAAATCGCAACTATGAATGGCTACAACAATCGCACCATCATGGATTTACTCAGGAAAAGAAAGTTCAAGAAATTTATCAAGGACAGCACCACGCATGGCAAGACCAAGAAACAGGGCAGTATTATTTCTTTACTTTATAACAAGCAACTCATCAGAGGGTTGGGCTCAACATTAAAATCATTTGGTTATTCAATTTGTTTCAGCAATCCCAATCAAATGAAGGACATTTTCCCCAACCCTAAGGATAAGATCTCTCCGCTCCTCAAGTCAGGAATTTACGAAATTAAATGTGCACAATGTGACATGGTTTACAAAGGTCAGACGCGTCGAAGCATAGAAACCAGATACAAAGATCACCTAAGACATAGAAAGTTTGGAAGAAGTAACTTGTCTGCAGTTGCCAAACACTCCATCGACACCGGCCATGATTTTCATAATGTTAAACTGATAAAATCAATAAATAGAAGACACCTGTTGGATGCGTTCGAAAGCATTCGCGATCCAGCGTACAGACAAAAATACGATACTTAACTTAGATATGGGTCCGATTATCGATTCACCTTTAATCAAGTGGTTGACCCAAACAACCAATCAAAAGAATTGACTTTTTTCGTGTCTTTCTTTTTCGATTTCTGATTGGTTGTAGTTCCTTATATATACTCATATTTTCCAAGACTCAGGTAGTTCTCTCGTTGTCTTCGAGGTGCTCCTGGACTGCTGAATGATGGTAGCAATTGCTTCCGAAAAGTACTTCCAGAATCAGGTTGTATTTATCCTATTTCTTAGTGTTGTTGCAGTTAAAGAGTTTTTTATTAATATTAAGATTCACACAAGATATGGTAGAGGGAATCAGTCATCCATAGCCAAACACTCTCTAGATACCGGGCATGGATTCTAATTAAACAATGTAAAACTTATTGAGTCAATAAACAAAAAACACCTTCTGGACGCCTTCGAAAGCTTAGCCATTCAAAAAACAGATAAAAAATTATTACTCAACTTAGATAGGGGCCCTATTAGCGAATTACCATTGATCAAATGGGCGACGCACTTACCCAATCAATAAAATTCAGTTGGATCTTATTGTCTTGATTGACTTCCGTCCATTATAAATACTCAGCATGTTCTATTCCAAGTCAGTTCTCTCGAGGTGCTTCTTGGCTGCTGAATGATGAAAGCAAAGCTTTCGAAAAGCGCTTACAGACTCGGGTTGTATTTTTTCATTTTATTTTCGGTCTTTTTCTTTTTGTTCAATTCCTGTTTCGTTGTGGAAAAAGAGTTTTATTTTATTCTCAAGTTAATCATCTGCATTATCCACATAAGATTTTTAGACAATTAAGTCTACAGTAATTATGCGAATGGAACATTACAATTGGAAAGCCTATTGTTTTGAAAAAGAAGTGAAATAATTTTTCAAAACATCGAAATATTCGAACCAGAGCAGTCGGTGTTTTCATATAATATCAATACATCGAAGAAAAAGACTAAAAGTTATTTTCCAAAATACAGGGGGGGGGGGCCAAAAAAATGCTAAGAACTTAATAAAAATAAAACTTAAAATACTAAAAATCTAACAAAAATTCAAAAATACTAAAAAAAAAAATCTAGATGCAAAAAATACTCAAAAAATATACCAATTTGATAGAAAGTATACTGAATCTGATAATCTCTTCGTCCGCATGCAGACTCCGCATGACTGTGAAAGCAACACTACTTGTAATGGAATTTGCTGATGCAGACGGGCCATGCGGACGGCTCCTCCGCATGTGGACGATCCGCAGCAGTGTGAAAGCGCCTACAGTTACAACAGGACTTTGTCTCCGCGCGGACCGTCCGCAGCAGTGTGAAATGGGCCTTAGCGGATGGATGGTGGGTAAATTCAAATAAAGAAATAATTTAAATTGCTATAATTTCCCCTTTTTTCATGTAAAAATCGATAAATTAAAGTATATAAAAAACAAAATAAAAGTCACCAATGTTAAGATAGTTTGTGGATGAAAGTCTTGCAGAAGTCTTATTTAGAAATTTGATGAAAGTTATGTAGTCCTGTGTAGATTATGGTAGATGATGTTGATTACTCTTGTGAAGATCATGGAGGCAATGATGGCAATAGGAACATTTATAACTAAATTTGAAGATGATGGTAACAAAGCACTTATAACAAAACTTCAAGGAGGTGGTTCAAATGATAATACACGTAGTAAATTGAAGAAATGGTTTAACATTGGTGACTTTTTTTTTATATACTTTATCGATTTTTACATGATAAAGGGAGAAATTACACCAATTTAATTTATCATTAAACTGGTTGAACTATTTATTAAAATAAATGCCACTTTAAGAACAGTAAATGAAAGAGAGGCATTAGTACCAGCCAGTATTCTGTTATTAATATTTTCTGTGGATATTATCTGCCAATAATGTGGAAAACATTATATCTTGAGTACACATTATATGCTGCTCCCTCCTACATTTCAGATCACTCGCTTGCATTTGTCAGGGAAAATCCTTGTACGCTCGACCCTCACTCGCACGTAGTCCAGTTCTTTTATTCACATCATTGATTTTTAGACCAAAATTTTTCACATTTTAGTAGAATAAATATGGTATTATTTTTCCATTTAATTTATAATATACCATCACATCGACTGTGAGAGATTGTTTACCATCTGTGAAGAGACTCCAAAGTTTGGCACCTACTAAACAGTCATCTTACCACCATTTTCAACTAAGACTGTGTTATCATGAAATGTCAACATCTATGTAGAATTTCTTCTAGGAAAGCCTCCAACGTATGGATCTATAAGAAAAAGTCATTGTGAGCTTTGAGTGGTCAAATTTACTTTCATCGATCTTAAGTACATTTCATCTGTACATTTCTTACATGAAAAATATCATATCATTACTTTACATATATAAACAGGTGGTTATTCTTATTTAATAGAAATTTGTCAGTTGCTAAAATAAATTGTTCTTCTGTGTCATTTTCTTTAGCTCATCTATCTTGTTTTCTTTTCATATGCAGAGAAGTAGCATATGGCATCATCAAATTACAGTGGGTCTCGGCTAACGAACGTAATTCGTTCCAGAACCTTGTTCGCTAACTGAATTGTTCGTTAGCCGAATCGCGTTTTCCCATAAGAAAGTGTGAAAACGATTTTAATTGGTTCCAGAACTTAAAAAATAACCAATAGAAAATAAATTTACTTAATTTAATTTTTAATTTAATTTAATTTTATTTTATTTAACACCTCATTTGAGGTAAAATACAAACATTAAAATTAAAAAAAAACAAAAATAATTTAAGATAATTTAACATCAATCAGAAAACTGAATAACAACTCACCAAAGTGATAAATTAGAGGCTTAACTGATGAATCAGGTGATTGAACTCATGCATCAGGCGAGTTAGCAGGAAGAGCTAAAAAAGCAGCGTTTATCAACTTTCTTTCTTTTTTTTTTATTTACACTTTCAGTCTACCGTTAATAAATGTGCACCTGTTATTCGATCTTAGCACGCGCGTACTTGTTTTTTTATTTTTTATTTTGCTCCCTACTTCCGTTCGTTAGCCGATACCGGAAACGTACGAATGCCCTGTTTGTTAACTGGATTGTTCGTTAGCAGGGGCGTTCGTTAGCCGAGACCCCACTGTAAATGCTTATAAGAGCAGGAAAACAACTTGTAATAAATATATGTTTGTTATATTTATTAATCTTCTGATTTAAATCATTATTTTGAACCTTCTTTGAGGGGTGCAGGGTTTTCAAAATTGTTTTACATAAAATTAGAATTTTGGAGGGTATATTTGCAAAAATACGACAATAACAGGCAGGCAAGTAAACAAATGAATGCCATATCACACTCAAGTAATTTGTAATCAAACACAAGTACATAACCATGACCTCCTTTATTATTACAGACCTGTTTTACTGAATAATTTCCATTGTTGCTTTTGGCATTTCTCAATTTTGCCATGGTGCTGGTTAACTTCCATCTTTGATTGTTTCCAACAATGAAGGTTACATTGTTGCTTGGACTAAGATGGTCAGGTGACTTTTCAGTGACGTTAAAAACAAACTGAATAAGCATTCAGTTCAATAACCAAATTTAGGTTTCTTTTTATTCGCTGTTTAACTCTCTTTTAAAATAAAAGATTCTTTGCAAAAAAAATTAATACGTTATGTATTTTTTTTATTTTGTTTGCACTACAATTTGTTTATTTCAGTTGGTAAAAAAGGGAGGTTAAACAGCACCATGGCAAAACTGAGAAACGCCAAAAGCAACAATGGAAATTATTCAGTAAAACAGGTCTGTAATAATAAAGGAGGTCATGACATAACATTCAAACAAATTGTTTAGTGGCAACAATATTGCTGAAATTACTGTTGAAAAGTAGCAGGTTATTGATATTTTATTAAATTTAACATACAGTTTAATTTCAGCTACCATATTTTTTCAAATATAGGCCACGGCTCTAAACCCAAGAAAATCGAAAATTTTAGAAGTGCGGCCAAAAGTGAGTGCGGCCTAAAAAAAAATTTTTTTTTTTTGGAAATAACGAATTATTATCGGTAATTGTGAATATTTCAAAAAAGATCGAAATACTTCGTTTTAGCATCCCATAGTAATTTAGCTAGTAATTATGTTATTTATAATGCCATTTTCATTACTTTTATATATTTAATGAAACTTTTATAAATTTATTAATTAAATGTGTAAATAATTAGAGTAATCTCATTTTAATGAACGAGCACAACTCCTTATTTCTTCGGCAGCGACCATGGTTCTATCAACGCACTCACTGCTGGGTGCTGACCAATAGCGATAGAGAGCATTCTATGACATCATAACATCTTCAACTAATCGTAACTGCCAAGTACAGTGAATTCAGGGCTAGCGAATCGCCGACATTAACTTTTTAACACTTGATTTTCTTAATAATTTATGAATGAAAAATTATGTGACTGGTTAATTATTGTTCCGAGGTGTTAGAATATTAATTTCAATGTTAGAAAAAGATTGAACAAAGACTTGTTAATTTAAAACCATCAATTCAAAGGCCATCGCGTTTTTATCTACAGCAGGGAATTCTGATACTTTTTACTAAAAAATAAAAAAATATGTCTGCGATTTACTCTTTCAAAAAGTGTAAGAAAATTTTCTTATAAAAAAGATAATAAGCAAATTTAAAAGAAAATAGGTACGATATATGAATGTATTGGCGATCAATCCAAAATCATTACGCGAACGACGCTACTCATCTACAGCCATAGCCTACAATAATAAGGGAAGGCGGGAGGGTTAAGCCCCATTTGGTCGCCTCCCATTTGATCGCCTCCCATTTGGACGCCTCCCATTTGGACGCCTCCCATTTAGTCGTCATCCCATTTGGTCGCCTCCCATTTGATCGCCTGTTCTTTATTCAGCCCATAGGGCCTTGATGAGCCACGGTAATAAAATGTATTTTTCTGCATGTGTTACTTAATTACATGTTGATGCCTTATTAATAGAGGTGTGCGATGGTTTAAAAACCACCATCGATGGTGCCACCGATGGTG
>JAHWFO010089838.1:263754-283417 GCA_023313115.1 Rhysida immarginata | reverse complement strand
CCCCCCCCCCCCCCCGCCCTCCCCACCTCCCGCTTATCCCTGCTTATCTCTACCTTTTACTCCTTTGAATGCCTCCTCCCCCACTCTTCCCTTCTTTGGCGGTCCTTTGCTTCTCTTTTAGATGTGGCATGTGTTTACTTCGCACTTGCAATTGACACCACACTGTTTTCCCCTCTCTCTCCCTATTCCTCTCTTATACATCTAGATATTTTTAACTCCACTTTCACTTTGTCGCTCTTATGTCACCTTATTTTACGTCTGTACCATTTACTTTATAAGCCTTTATTAATTATATCTCTTTCATCTACCTGATCCTTTCTTCTTATATCTTAAATAAACTTTATTTTACTTTCCAAAATATTTTCAATTTCACCCTTCTTCCTTTTCTTTTCCACTACTCCTTTTGCTAATATTTCAATTTCCAAAATATTTTCAATTTCACCGTCCCTCTCTACACCAGCCCCCCCGCTCATGTTTAGCTTCATTGACCCTCCAACCTAGTTATTTATTACCTTCCCCCTACCTCGTTTATTGCAGCATATGGGTGGGTTCTTTCCCATTTGACGTCATCTTAATTTCTCATATTTCCTTTCCTTTTTCCATTTGGACCTCATTTCTGTTCAAACACCCTGTCGATGGCTATCTAGTTGAAACGCTTAGGTGAATAAAGGATTGTTCACATTGTATTGCTTTATCAAAACCAATTATTTCAATCTTATTATTCTAAGGCTAGATCCATTGAGGATATGAAAAAAACTCAATTAGGCTTAGTTAAATGAATACAGTAATACAAATTTATTAATGTACAGTACAGCAATCAGTATGTACAGTATAGTTACGTATACTTCAAATACAAGAAATTACAGTACATATTGTTCATTGCGTATATAAATCAGCTTCTGCATATGTACATGTACAGTACAGTACATTTACTAAGAAATTCGTACAGTAATTCTTATAATATAAAACAATACAAATACATCGCGATTACCTATGTACCTACAGTACCTACAGTATATACATACTGTATTTACAGCTTAAAAAAAGTCTGTAATCTTTTTTGTTTCTTCTTAAGTAAAGAGTCTCTCATGGCTTTTTCTTGAATATCTTTTAACATTAAAATGTTCTCATAGTCGAGCTCCCTGCCTCACACCAAAGTATGAAAGTGTTTGCAGCCGACATAACTTCATCGCAAGTGATTGTCCATTTCACCTCCGTGGCCTCCTCAATCGGTCATCTGCAACATGAGCCGTAACTTCCTGGATAATCTCCTCTTCTGTCAGACCAGAAGCAAGGTTATCTTCTAATACCCATCTTCACAAGTCTTCTGTAGATTCTTGTGGAATGTTAATTTCATCACAACGTGCAGCCTCCATAACATCGTTGTTATCTTCAGATTTGTTATTCTGTATCTTTCTTTGGGAGGAGTGGGTTTTCTGGCCAAACATTTTTCCAAGATTTTATCAGAGTTGATGCCACGCAAATACTGCATTGACAATGGCATCCTTGATGATAAATCTTTTCAAGATTGATGTGATGTCTGCGTCAGGTTGGCTGACAATATCAGTCAGTAGGCGCTTCTTGTAATGTGCTTTCAAACTCTTGATAACGTTTTGGTCCATCAGCTGAATCAGTGCAGTGCAGTTTTTTGGCAAATAACTGTAACCATCAGCCCTCTTAACTCTCAATTCTTCCTTGTCCAGATGTCCTGGAGCATTATCTAACAACGAAGGGGCCTTCAATGGCAGATTTTTTCCCTTTAAGTGTTCTTTGACTTCTCGTGCAAAATGGTTGGAAAACCAGTCTAAAAAAACTTCTTTAGTAATCCACGCTCTGCTTTGGTTTTTGTACATTATTGGATGTGATTCGACTTTTATGTTTTTAAATGCCCGTGGGAATTTGGATTTACTCACAGCTAAGAGTTTTAACATAAGGCTTCCAGCAGCATTTGCGTACACCATTAACGTGATACGCTCGTTTTGAAGTTTCCTGCCTGAAATTTTTTTACTTCCTCTGTTACAAAAGCTTTTGTTGGGAGTTGCCACCAGTTTAAACCGGTTTCATCGGCATTATACACTTGTTCAGGCGTAAGGCCTAGTTTGGCAATTTTGGCGTTTAAATCTTGAATGAATTGAGAAACTTCAGTTTCGTCGGCTGATAGTTTTTCTCCGCTCATCTGCAAGAAAAACGAATGCCATGCCGCTTCTTAAAGTTTTCGAACCAACCATCGCTGGCACGAAAATAATCTTTGTTGGTTATTTCACGATAAAAAAACTGGGCTTTCTGCTTTAAAATATCTCCTGAAATAGGGACATGCTTTTTTGTTTCTTAAACCAAGCATACAGAGCTTCCTCAACTTGAGGGTATTCGGTCATGCGAAGGGGTTTTTTTTAGTCATCTTGTACAGCTTTTATAAATTGTTCTATTTTACCCCTATTTTTTACTATGTCGTAAACGGTAGGTTGCCTGATGTCAAAAACTTTAGAAATGGCAGTTGGAGTTTCACCACGGTCATAACTTTTAATAATTTCCCATTTATCAGTAAGAGTTAAAGTTTTATGCTTATGTTTACCGATTCCACTTGTGCTCACCATCACACAACACTTTATAACACAAAAATTAAAACTGAACAATTAAAGTAGCAGCATTCAAATACTGTACATGCACATAACAATATTAAAAGAGCATGCTCAATAGCATTGAAACTCTCGTGAGTCACAGGGCAGATGGGAGGAGGTGCCTCTCCCTCCAACAAATGTGTGAGTGTGTGTGTGTGTGTGTGTGTGTGTGTGTGTTTGTGTGTGTGTGTGTGTGTGTGTGTCTGCAGCAGTGACGTCATCCGACAAAGCGTCGGACTGTCAAATGTCAAATTATCGCGAGTCAACTGGAATTGCAGATCCTTAGTGACATGCAGGTTTTTAATAAGTTTAGAGCTTTAATCATGATTATTATTAATTGCAGTAGAATATCAATTACCAGTATATATCAATCTATTATTTGTCACATCAATCCATGTAGGTAATCTGACGAAAATGAACTACACTGAGTGGCAATTGAATTAGAGATACCTGTCAGTAGTTCACGCTGGAACGAATGTCGCTTATTAATTAAATTAGATTGTAAATCCTCTACAGCAATTACACTTAAGTTGTATTGTTAACATAATTTTGAGTTAAATAAGTTGTCTAGTCTAATTGCGAGGGCTGGCGGAGCGATCATAGGAAGAGCGAAATGGCAACGCAACGGAGCCTGGTGACGCTAATATGGGAAAGTGATGACTTCGACCGATGTTCAAGTGACAGCAAACGATCATATAGCCAATCTGAGTTTGATGTGGTAACATATTGAGCGACTGGAATCCTGGTGAGTTATGTCTTTCAGGGTTTTCCCCAGGCCCATTTGAACGGGCGTGCCGCCTGGCTGATTTTGGTGACCGCCCGGCGAAATATGTGAAAAATTGCACACAACTGTATATTTTATTTATTTTTAATTTTTGTCCGCCCAGCTATTTTCTTCTTTCACCCACCTGATAAAATTTTCTGGGGAGAACACTGTCTTTGCTAATTTGTTTTAACGACGTAGAAAGCCACGGGTAGAGCGAACAGTAAAAGGGGTCGTCTTAGTCGTGACTTCGGATCCTCACACCGGAACTCACGTGAACTTAGTGATTTATCCCACACCTTCCGTGTTGACTTTGTAGCGTTAGGATGAAAAATTAAAGATAAACTTGCCTTATAGAAAACTGTAAATTTCTCTGCGGCCACAGAATTATATTATTGGCATCATGTAATTCAAAACTAGTATTTTTAGATATTAATTCTTATGCATACGAGTATGCTCTTGATTTGTCTGAGCAGAGAGCCAAATGACCAGAAGTATAAGGGGGAGCATTAAGCGTGAGCACCAGTGTACGCACCGTGTAAGTCCAGAACACGTGTCGTGGAAATAAACGCTGTAGTGCTCTTGGAGCTCGCCAGTGGCTTGCAAGTTTGTAATGCTCAGTTCCGCTAAGAGGGGTTTCGGTTCTTCTCCCCTTGTTGGAATTAAAAGAGGTGCACTGTGCGATCTTGCGCAAAAACATTTGGAATACTTGATCCAGGGGAGTGAGCATCAGATTAAAAAACTTGTCGCTGAGCGGGGCGCTAACCCCCCTCCCCCCTTTTATGAATACTGTTGCGTGGTTCTAAGGCATACTGCTTCACATCAAAGCTTCAGGAAATGAAGTGTATATGATCCCGTCATTTGTAATTAACGTTTGCGTAATAGTTTATGTTGATATTTCTGATGTGTCTTCGGTTGGGGCCCCTACGAATTTATTGTAAGGTATATTGATTAGCATAGCATGATGTATGTTGTATTTATGTCTAATGAGAATAAAACTGAAATTGATTTAACACACGAACCTAGGCTCTCGTAATCATCTATCACTGGTCTCGAACCCTTGATCGCCCCACTCTCCAGCGTGTTCTTATTATATATGTGCTCATGTACAATACCTGGAGGGTGGAGCCATCACAATATCAACTGTTTTTAAAATATAATATTAACATATTTATATATGTTCATACATTATATCGAATGTAATATAAATAGTGGACTGGCTATACATAAACTGTTCTGCAGTCTATCTATGCAGCATTGTTAGATGGCCACATTACAATGAATTTGTGGAGTGTATTCATGTGCTCGGTAGTTGCCCATATTTTTCTTTAATTATGCTTCTTAAAATTTAAAGAATACTTGAAATTGAATAAAAATAATAATTTGATTCTTGGTTTCAAAATAATTATTTAAGAAATCCCATTTCATCCTAGGAACTTAATCTTTTAGCGAAATAACACAATCTCAAGTATTCTTTAAATTTTAACTTAAAGATAACACTCCCAACGCAGCAAAGATAGGTTGAAAAATAATGCAGTTGGTTTCTACAACTTAAAATAAAGAAGAAAGTTTATATAATGATATGTCCTAAAATAATTCCTTGAAGAATTATAGCCACATGATGTTATTCGTTTAACATTTTATAGCATGGCATGTTAGATCTCCCATTCTCAACCCTATAGATTTTTTTGTATGGGGCATCTAAAATGTGTTGTTATTGAGGATCTTCAACAGAAAGTGGAAGACTGATAAGGCCACATAAGAAATTTTTGTGCGTATGAGGCAGTCTGGATCAGCATATCCCAGTAAAAGTAAAAATGCCATATTTATGAAACCAAGGAGACAAACACTCAAATAATCCTACTTTAAACAATACCCTAAAAAGGGAATTATACAAGACCCTTAATTTATTACAAGAAATTGTGAGGACTTGCAATGTGTTTCTGAATACTGAAATATTCTTCAGAAATAGTCCACACTGAATATTTGATAAAAACGGAATAGAATAATTGCCCTTCCTAAACTAAATGCACAGCTTAGGATCAAAATTAGTTATTGATCAAACCCCTTTTCCAAAGCAGAACTAAATACCCCTTTACTACAGAGATGCTTAGTTAAAGATACAACTAGCCACCTGTTTTCATTTCTAACCCTTTCTAATTATTATCCAAAAAAAAAATTTTTTTAACAAAGGTCAAAAAAGAAGGAACTCCACGCATTGTGTTTAAATTTTATTGTTTTTTTTTTTTAAATGTGCCGCAATAACCCAATTAACTAACCATTACCAAAATTAGAAAAACTACAGTTATTTTATTCAAGTATTTAACAATTTTATTTTAATCAATCTTTACTATAAATTCAATACTAAATAGAGACTTTTCCTTTCAAGAATTACACACAAGTAAAGAGATTAAACAATTTTATTAAAAGTGGAGCACAAAGCCTGTAACATTGAAGTTCTTTCAATGAATCTCAAAATTAATATTTCAATAGTATATTTAAGGTAGAGAATTAAAAATTTTTAGACAAAAATTTAATTCAAATTATTAAAGGTGAGTTAAAGTAATTATCATTAAATAATATTTTTGCTTTATAAGAACACAAAAAGAAATTATGATGCATTAAAAAATGACAATGTACAAACAGTGGTTTACAAGTTTGCCTGAGAAAATACATTTTCAAAAGTACACTATTTCCATGGTGACATCTAAATCTGCGTTCCAAAAAGTTCAGAAACTCCTCATGTAAGTCATTGCTATAAAACAAAATGTCAAAAAAAAGAAAGGACACATTTATAGTGTCTCTGCGGAAAATTCAAAGGCTTTAATAAATGTAAAAACTTAAAATTGACATCGCTTCCTGTACTACGGCTTACGACATGCATAGTTATTACAGGAACTACAAAAAGATATACCGTTATAATATTTGGATAATTCTAAGTTCTTATCAACAAGTATACAGGGTGGATCAAAAAAAAAAAAACAAAAAAAACTCGCCACTGAAAATTTCTAAGTCCAATGGAAACGGTCCACAAAGGGATGAATGATTCTAGAAGGAAGAATGCTACCATTAATTAAGGCAGGCATTAACGTTAAATGTAACGAGTCGATTTCTAGACGAGTTGAACATAATCTTAAATAATACACAGATTGTAGACTTTTTAGATCGTTGTCTCTTTTATTGAATATCTACAGCTTGCAAAGGTAATAATGTACAATCTCTGACAATTAAGTTCGGTGAATGAGTTCACACAACAAAATGCAAAACAGACAGAGCCACATTTACTTTATTGTCCTTCGAAATAATCACCCTGGAAGGCAATACACTTTTTGGGATCGGGTGTATAAGTCCTGGAAGCTCCTTAGGGATGGCTTTAAGTTCACGTGTCACATTTGCTTGAATGTCTGGAATGTCCGCAAATCTGTGTCCTTTCAGGCGTGGGAACAAGAAAAAGTCTGCCGGTGCCAAGTCTGGTGAATAAGGTGGATGAGCTATGGATACGACCCCTTTGTTGGCCAGAAACTGTTGCACGATTACGGCAGTATTCCTCTTTGATCCATTATCCACAGTTACGTGCGCAAGCTACACCTTCAACTGAAGAAACGAGCATCTGCTAAACCATTGCACGCACAAACGTGACCTGTCTGAACTTGCTTAAACAATGACTGGGCTTGTATTAACATGCATTGTTACTCGCGTAAAGCTCGCACAGATTAGGGTGTGACGTCATTCACCTAACTTAATTGTCAAAGGTTGTACTTTGAAACCTAACCGCTTCTTGCCAGAACTCTCGGTACCCTTCGTCTAAAAATCGACTCGTTCCATTTAACGTTAACGCCTGCCTTAATTAAAGGTAGCATTCTTCCTTCTAGAATTGCTCACCCTTTGTGGACCTTTTCCATTGGACTTAAAAATTTTCAGTGGCGAATTATTTTTGGTCCACCCTATATAAATGAATAAGGAAAAAAAATACAAAAAGTTACAAAAAGAAACATTTTTGAGATTTTACTGGAGGGCCAAATTAACAACTAGACAGCCAGTAATATTTGCTGTCAGCATAAAACTAACTATCGATAGCAAGAAAAAAAACACAAGGAACACTGTTCGATAGCAAGAAAAAAAAAATCACCCCATGTTTTAATTTACTCTTTCAAAAGGACAAAAAAACCATCTCAAGTAAAGCTACATCCCCATAGCTTGTTAGAGCTTTGAAGCAAATTCTACTTGCAAGAAAAATGCAGCTATAGCTTGCAAGCTTTAAAGCAAAAACTAGCTTTGAAGGGATCCCATTCTCGCGAGAATCGCAGGCGAGAATTCTAAAACACATGGCGCCTCTCAATGCATGAAAACATTTGTTGTTACAGAGAAGAAGTTTCATTTTAAGAAGCTATTTATTGTAAAAGTATTTTATAAAAAGGAAAACGTATTTCCACTTTAGCAATACGTGATATTTATTTTTTGCTGACGCTACAATAAATGGAACAAATAAAATAACACAAAACCAGTTCAATTTAAATAAACAGTACTATTGATTAATTAAATAAACTTAAGTAATAATAAAGTAAAATAATACACAAATTAATAAAATAAAATATATATAATCAATAAAGACTATTCATTAATTAATGAATATAATGTACAATAAATGAATAAAATAAAAATAAAATAAAGTAACAAATTAAAAGTTATATGAAATAAGCTCAAGCAAATGTAATAAAATAAATAAATAATTAATTAATTAATTAATTAATAAAAAAAAATTTTATACCATAATATAATACTCAAAGAAGAAATAATAATAAACTGAAGATATTCTTCAAATAAATCAAGAATATAAAGGAGAAAAGGGAAACAAATACAATTCGCGGAATTCTTCCTTCACTTTTCTCCTTTGTGTTCACACTCTCCTCGTGACCCCATGCACGCACCCATTGCAGTCATGAGAGAAAGGCATGTACTGCGCATGTGCCTCGGTCATTTCCAAGCTACTAGTAGCTTTAAAATCAAACTGATCTAGATAAGCGCTTGAAGCAAAAAGCAGCTTGAAATTCCTCGCACTATATGCAATTCGCACATATCAGCTTGGCATTTAGGATAGCTTGAGCTTGAAAAATCACATGCAAAACGCTCAAAGCTTCAAGCTTCAAGCTTCAAGCTCCAAGTGAGCTATGGGAATGCACCTTAAAGCTAGCAAGAAAGGGGATTTCATTCTGCAAAAGCAAAATAAAAATAATAATTTATTTACTAGCTTAGCTAGAATTCAACTAAACGTACGATAGCTACATCTGCTCAAACGGAACAGTAACCATGGAGGTAAAAGAAAAACGCAATACTTAAATTGTCTGCCTAAAGTACATGCCTACAATTCTCAACTTGGTTCACTAGAACCTTACATCATATCAAAATACATTCAGGGCCAACTAACATCAAAATTAAAAAAAAAAAATTAAATGGAACGATCTCACCACCGCAGAAGATACATCGCTTCAAATGGGCTAATACATTCTTGAATATCAATCTTTCTGTATAAAAGTTAACAGTTGATTAGGCAAAACAAATAGAGAAGTAGAGGTTAATGTAAAATACTAAGTCTAAGTTAAGAACTTATAGACAAGTTTGGTTGGAAAAAAATTCATCTTGAATCCAAGATGTATAGATCTCATCCTGACAAAAGCTGGCTGTGCAATGAATTTCATTTTCATTGTCGGCGCTTAAAAACTACATCAGCAATAATGCCAAGCTGTGCTGCCGGCATATGCACAACAAGAAAAAGCAGCTAACGAGGAAATTAAATGCTGAAAAACAGAATGTTTAGATAAGACATAAAATTTCTTCAACAATGCCATGGGTAAAAAAAATAATTTCCACTAAAATACTAAAATTCAAAATTTACACAAATATTGTGGTGGATGAGTGCATTGCCAAAATGCATCCATGCACCACAAAATAGAAGACAAATTTAACACAAAAATATCATAAAAACTTAACCCTGTAATGGTAACCATATGTCAGTGTGACATATACAAGCGAATTAATCACTTATTACTGCGTAACAGTAACAGCTACACCCCCACCTCTCTGGCAGTGCGTCTAGTTGCTGTTTTTATATATCCATTCTTTTCCTTAATCCATCAATAAGTGTCCACAGTCCACAAATTTTTGAGAAGTTAGTGTGCCTTATTGATGTAGCATTACTGATACCTGCTTACAGATTACACTTCATATCTGTATATCATCTCATATAAAATTTTCTGAAAAAAAAAAAAAGGTTAACAAGAAAAAAAACGAATATAACAGACTATATGAAATAAATAGTTAATAAATACAACTGAAAAATTAAATAATAATTAACAAATAACAAAATAATAAATATATAAGTATAATCAAAATAAAACTAAAAAATCAAATAAAGAGCTGACGTTTCGGATAGAGCCTATCCTTTATCAAAGCAAAAAAGGATAATTCTCTAAAAGCAAATAGAATATTAGAGAATTGTCCTGAAATAATGAAATTAGTACTAACGGACGGGTTTATATATAGTTTGCATGGGGAATAGTAAGGCGTTATTGGCTGACAAACAAGAGAACAAATGAGATTAATTAGACGAACTGTTGGGATAGGACAAGACGGAGGCCAAATAGGAAATAATAAGGGGGCGGCGAGAAAAATGTAATAGGATGAAATATATGAAAGTGAAATTATAAAAACGTTTAGGAATGATAGGGTGCCTAGCAAAAAGATTACGTAAAATTATTCCTGATTATTAGTAGACAAAAAAAGAAAAAAAGGGGGGGAACAAAAAAAGGGGGCTGTCATGAAAGAATATTATTGACATTGTTCAAAAGTATCGATTTTATGATTCCCTGACTGTACTCGGTTTAAAAAATAAAAATTCCCTGACCATTCCCTGTCGCTAGTCACCCTGTAAAAAAGTCCCACATGTAAGAGCAACGGATCAAAAGTAAAAAAATATGAAAGGACATTGAAGAACATTGAAAAGAATAAATAAAAGATAAGAAAGAAGAAAAAAAGAAGAAAAGGCCCCATAGGGCTTGCGACAAATTAAGGAATAGCTGAAGTTGGAAGGGGACATGGGAAAGGTAATGAGGGAATGGTGCCTTTGCTAAGGTTAATGCCATTAGGGGTGAGGGAATTAAATTTCCAAATAAGAAAAGACTCGAATTGCTTTCTCTCTTTTTTGCTATGGAAGTTACTACGAAGAATATAAATGATGATGGCCTGTAAAGAGTGACCAGGGGAATTAAAGTGTTTAGCGACAGGGGTGTCAGCATTGCTAAGAATATCAAACTTATGCCCGGCAAATCTGGAGCGTATGGTATTGCCTGTCTCTCCAACGTACTGTTTCTGGCATACTTTGCAATGTAACAGGTAAATTAAGTTGTGAGAAGTGCAGGTCAGGTTCTGGTTAATCTTGAAAGTAAAGGAGGAGGCACTGCTGGAAATGGAGGTAGCAGGGTTAAGAAAATGACAAACACCGCAACGCTTTGTATTGCAAGGAGAACATCCCTTAGTGGAAGTGCGTGGTTTGGTAATAGCAGCATGGACCAGAATATCTTTAAAATTAATTGTCCGTTTAAAAGAAACTTTTGGTGGTTCTGGTAGAATGGAGTGGAGAAGAGGAGAATTATCAATAATATGTTGATATTTCCTTAGGACATTTTTAATACTATTGAGGGTTGGATGATAAGGAAGAACTAATGTAGGTGTTGTCATGGCTGGAGAAGGTTTGGGGTTGTTGTTAGAACGAGAATTGCGATGTTTATAGATAGAGGCGCGTATGACAGATTTGGAGTAGCCTCTTGCTTTAAGGGAGTGGGTAAGGGCATTAGCATGGAAGTCCTTGTCAGGCTGATTAGTGCATATTCTATGGATGCGAGTTAATTGACCTAATGATACTGAACAATGAGTATTACATCCAGACCAGTGGCACTGCTATGGGCTCCAAAATGGCTCCCAACTATGCTAACATTTTTATGGGGGAAGTGGAAACCAAACTACTTTCCACGTCTCCCTGGTCTGGCTGTGATATATTGATGATATTTTCCTGATCTGGCCGCACAACGAAGACTTACTCTTATCTTTTATCACCCATTCCAACTCCATCCACCCCTCCATCAAGTTTTCTCACAACTACTCCATCAGGACAGTTTCTTTTTTGGATGTCTCTATCTCTATCAATAAATTGTCTACTAATCTCTATAAGAAGCCCACTGATCAACACCAGTACTTACACTGTGACAGCTGCCATCCGCGCCATTGCAAGGATAACATCCCATTAGGTCAGGTAACTCGCATCCATAGAATATGCACTAATCAGCCTGACAAGGACTTCCATGCTAATGCCCTTACCCACTCCCTTAAAGCAAGAGGCTAGCCCAAATCTGTCATACGCGCCTCTATCTATAAACATCGCAATTCTCGTTCTAACAACAACCCCAAACCTTCTCCAGCCATGACAACACCTACATTAGTTCTTCCTTATCATCCAACCCTCAATAGTATTAAATGAAAGGCGTTTAAAAAAAAGTTTCACAAAAATTTTGGAGAATACAGGGAGGGCTGTAATTGGACTGTAGTTATTATATAGGGAGGGATCACCTTTCTTAAAAATTGAGGCGACACGTGCTAGTTTAAGAGATGAGGGGAAGACACCTTTGGTAACTGAGTAATTAAAAATTAGGGTAATAGGAAGAGAAATGACATGCTTAAGCACAATAATAATGTCCAAACGAAAGCCCAAGGGGTCAGGGACAGGGGATGACTTTAAATGGCTAATAACATCGCAAACCTCTTCTTCAGTAGTAGGATTAACGTAAAAACTACGAAGTGAATTATGAGATAGGGGAAGATAGTTGGGTTAAATTATTTGTGAAGGACTGCTCGTTTTCAAAGCAGTTCGATTGTGGCACCACTAAAGCGTGCAATTGGTCCATAGTATTTGGAACAAATAGAAAAAACCTAAATTAATATAATAGAAAGACGTGAATTATGCAAAGAGACTAGAAAACAAAAATAAAATAGAGTATATGAGGAAAGAAATAAAGATAAAGGAAATAAGAGGAAAAGGATGGAAAAGAAAAAGGAAAAATGAAAGAAAAAATAAATAAACAATAAAAATATAATAAAATAAAAACAAAAATAACAATAAAAAAAAAATAGGAGCAGTAATTAAAAAAAAAAAAAAGGCTATGGACTGATATCTGAATGGAGGGCAGGAAAAAGATTAAAGAAAATTAAAAATAATAAGCTTACATAAAGAAAAATAGAAACCGGTTTAACAAATTGGTAAAAACATAAAAAGACTATTGTCTTACAATAAATTAAAATGGGGTAAAAATTGATTACAGATAACTTAATATTATTAAATAAATGAAAATCAACCGAATTTTACATCAATAAATAAAAAAGAAGAAAGAACGTAAGAGCAAATAGTCAAAAAAAAAACCAAATGAAATAGAGAACAAAAATTACAAACTGGGTGAAGTTGAGGCGATGACATGTCACGAGGCTGAAATCGGTAGCAGAGGTTATGAGAACAGGTTTGCCGATCGAATTTTTTGCAAAGATTCGGCCTTCAAAACTCCATGCATTTCGGATGCCGAATTTTGCTTTAGTTTCACATAGGAGTCGATATCATGGAGCTGTCAGATTCCTCGAGAGTCACGGAGTCTATGGCGATTTTTAATGATCAGGTAAATGGTGTAAATGTTACCATGAAACAATTATCAACAAAACAATGTACACAACTGTCATTTTTAAAGCAATATTGTGTGACTTTTAAGTCCCATCAAATTTAATATGTATCAAATTTGAGTTAAACTGTTAAGAAATTCAATTCAAACCTTGTGTTACTTATAAAAAATTAGTTTCTGAGAGCAAACTAAAGCAGTAACCCTTCTTTTCACTAAATTAATATTTTATTTATTTTGCTCTCATGATTTAAGAAACTCAAAAAAAGCAATCTCTGCACAAGGAAAAGTGAACCAGCTGTGATTCCATTGTTGCATCACGTGCACATCCATCCCCACTTGAACCATCTCTCTCTTTCTCCTTCTCATTTTCAGTTATTGTAGTATGTAACATGTCAGAAGTGAGGGGACGAAGCTAACTTGCAGAAATAAGCGTGGGAATTGAATAAAGGAGATGCTGCAGCAACCTTGGAGGAGAAGGATGCTGAGGATTGATGCTCGTTTGAGAGCAAAGAATTGCACAATGCAGTGTGTTATACTTTTCTTTACGTACTTCATTATTTTATGCTATTCCTAGTATTTGAATTTGATCCAAAGATCTCTGCTAATTGTCGGACTTGATAAACAAATTTTTTATCACCTGCAAGCCATTTCCTTGTGGAGGTTTAGCATATACTGTAATCTTGATAATGGTTTTGTTTCCAAACATTTTTTTTCAGAAAATTTTATATGACATGATATACAGATATGAAGTGTAATCTGTAAGCAGGTATCCGTAGTGCTACATCAATCAAGCATTCTAGCTTCTCAAAAATTTGAATGTGAATGACTATGGTAAGATATAGCATAACTGAATTAATTGGGATGGATGTAGAACAAGGTGACTAATGATGATGAATGGAATGCATGGACTCCTATTGCTATTTCTCTCATTCATCAAGGAAGATGAGGAAAAGCGAGGAATCGAACGCAGAGTGACAAGACATATCCTCCATGAGAAACATCGCCAGGGTGACAAACTGAAAGTCAATATTAATGAGAGAAAATTGACTGGATTTTGACTGAGAAAGGCAAGGTATCCCTTGAATGGCATCTAAGCAGTGGTTCAAGCAAAACTTGTTGTGAGAAGACAATGCAAAACTCAAGTGTAGGAAAGCTCAACGTTATAGGTTGGTATCCTAGTCTGGCACGGTACCTCAAATGCGAAGCGAGGACCGAAGTGGATCCATGGCAGCAGAAGGGAGTCGTAGGTGCACTCAACCAGCACACGATCAACTCATACAGGAGAATCCTCCAGAGTCATACCAACAAGTATACTTCTTAGATATCCATCACATGGTGTGTGTTATTGTTCTGTGCTTCGTCTATGATGGTGGTCTCATTCGAAAGAATGAGTGTGTGATAAAAGTTGTATGTGATGAGAATGTGAAAGGAAATCAGAAAGAAAACTGAGTATTGCATTTATTATAACTCTGTCCTAATGACAACAAATGTATTCTATAACCATTGAGCTCAGCACACAGGGGAGTCACAATAGACACTAAATGTTGTTACAATTAAAAACTCTAGTGCATGTAAATACATGGTGGACGAAAAGGTACTTCCCTATTTAAAAATTATTTATTGCAAAAAGTTATGAACTTACATTCATGAAAATAACTTCACAGCATAGGCTGATTCAAAAAGTTTTTTACAGTTCACCTTTTCTTGCCACCACGATCCTGGGGAGCCGGCATTGGTGACGGATCGAAAATGGCGACTCCTGCTGAGAAGGTGCAGTGCGTGCTGTGGTGGAATGAGTCAAAATCGCCCATTATGGTACAAAGAAATTATCGGAAAGGAACCACCAAATGCAAAGTCGTTAACCCTTAAGCGTGCGCGTCTTTTAAAATCCCGAAACCATGCGCGTAGCGGTGTTTGGACCGCCATGCAATATTTCAGTGTTTTCACCATATATTTAGAATATTTATTAGATTCTTTAATTTATTTTAATATATCCATATTTCCAATAACCTTTTATTGTATTTTTTATGAAATAATATTTATAAAATTAATGTTAAAGTAGTAATGTTTATTGAACTGAACACTATATCACAATATAACAGAGTTTAAAAACATTCCAATTAAATTAAATACAATAATTTGCGAAAGAAAATGTAAGAATACACTTTAGTATTATTGATTGTTCAGAGTCACTGCTGTCAACATTTTCATTTTCAAAATCTATATCATTGTCATCATCGAAAATGAAATCACCCAAATTATCTTCTGATAATTCTTCCATACATTGCAGAATAGCTTCATTATTCAGGCACCTTTTACTCCTGACAGTGTGAAAGAAAATATGAAAAACTTTGGTAATAATTCGTAGCACTTATCACAAAAATAAGACGCAGAGTAAAGGAAATATTCACGGTAATAAAAAAAAATTAAGAAGAATTATAAAAAGCTAAATATTGACCATATGAACTTGAAGTAAACATGAAAAAGAGAATGGTACAATGAAAAAAATTCACTTACATTTCAATGCGCGTTGCTGTCTTTAAACCGCAAGAATGATGTTACTTAGCTGTCTCTCAGATAACAAATGAATACCATCTAATGCAAGCGTCATAAAAAAATGCTACTAGTGCCTTCTGTTTTCAAAAATAGTAATTAGAGAATACCAAGTAGCGAGAGCCATATATCGAAAGATTTTTACAAAAAAATAGAAGATATCTAAAAAATGCGGTCCAAACACCGCTTACGCGCACGCTTAAGGGTTAAGGTTGTGGTTCAAGAACTTTCTATCGGCCTCGGTGGCTTAGTGGTTGCATGATTGCCTCTGATGCCCGAGCACGCGGGTTCGTTCCAGGCTGAGGACGACGAGGATTTTGCAGGGGGAAATCCTGAGATCACGCACTTCCTTCGGAAGGGAAATAAAGCCGTTGGTCCTGTGTAGTCGTTTGCCAGCTGTACTTTAAAGAACCCTTGCGAGGCAAAATTTGCGGCCCCTATAACGCCATCCTGAAATGACCATAGCAGTTGAAAAGGACGTTAATACCAAACCAAACCAAGAACTTTCTGACCACTGGTATTGTGAATATCTCCAGCAAAGCGTGATTTTTCAACAAGATGGCGCAACACCACATTGGGCCTTGTTTGTAGACACAGTTTTCCCCAGTCGTTGAATTGGGCGTGATGGTCGAATCCCATGGTCCCCGTGCTTACCTGATGTGATGGCCCATGAATTTTTCTGATGGAGTTACATAAAAGACAGAGTGTATTCAACTCCTGTCCACGATCTGGAAGAACTGCATGAGAGAATCTGCGCTGCCATTGCAACAGTGGATGCCGGAATGCTTGGGCGGAGTTGGAATACCAATTGGACATCCTGTTCATCATCAGGGGCACCCACATTGAACTTGACTAAGTGCAAAAAAAACTTTTTGAGTCGCCCTATACAGTGATGTTAATTTTATGATTGTAAGTTCATAACTTTTTGTAATAAATAATTTTTAAATAGGGGAGTACCTTTTCGTCCACCCTGTATTTATTCCTTATTCTAGTGTTAAGCTTCTTTTGTATCTTATCCTTAACAATATTACCGAATTCTCCTTTTTTTTTTTTCCCTTTTTTTTTTTTTACCCCCCTCCCCCCCCCCTCTTCTATCCTTCCCCATATAATAAGAAACGTCATTTGAGTTTATCTTAAAAACTTTATTCCATATTATCGAAACTTTTGCATAATAAAATGTTTATTCAATTGATGGTTATTAACTACCGAAAGGTGCTTTATGCTATCGGTGCAGCAAATGTGTCCGTCTGTCCGTAACCCTAACTCTTCCAAAGCTATGAAAGATTTTCAAAATCTGTTTTTGTCAGTCAATTAATATGGTTCATGGCACGAACCAGTCGTTCAAGGACACGTGTACAAATGGTACCTTCATGACCCACCTAGCAATTTTCAATGCTAAGATATAGTAAGTAATACATCAAACAAGTCGTAAAAACAATTATAAGTGGTTATTAATTGCTTTTTTCACCAATTGATAAATATGGTTCCGTGAATGAACCATTTTGAAGATTGGCATAATCGATACAATGCCACATGCTCTAATGGTACCCTTGTGATATCCCTCTACAATTTTTAATGTTAAGATATAGCAAATAGTACATCAAACAACAGGAAATGACAAGAGCGAATATAATGTTTTTATGTATGTTTTCCTCCATGCATGCTCAATCGAGTTCATATTCGGAATTCTTGCTGGCTACTCAATGCGCTCACTTTGCAGAATGTCCTCCACCATCAGAACTCTGGCGGGACATGCAATATCGTCCATGAGAATAAAATCTGCACCCATAGTATCTCTGAATCCTCTAACAAGAGCTTCTAGTGAAATTGTTTCAGTAGTACATGTTTTAATAATATCATTATGGTACCTTTGGAAATTTCCAATGCTAAGGCATTGCATGTAATATATCAAAAAACTCGTAATGACCTGTCAGGAACTAATATATAAGAGTAATTACAAGATTTGAAGATTGTTGAATTTGATTCAATAGTGCATATTCTAATGACACCATTATCCATCGGCGGATTTAAAGTAAAATGAATGAGGGGGCTAAGCCCCATCCACTGGTCAGTGGCGTCATACTCAATTAGAACATATGCTTTTTCCACAATCCATCGCAACAACCGCTCATAACGACAACAAACACATTACATAACAACATACTCGCTCATAACAACACGTACTGTAATAAGTAATTCGCTAGGGGGGGCTAAGTCCCTATAGCCCCTCCCTCCCCCCCTAAATCCGCCGATGCTATTATCGTACTATTGAAAAATCTCAATGCTAAAATATGTCATGTAATATATCAAACAACTTGGAATGATATGCCATGATAGAAATGTAGCTAATAAGTTTGATAATGGTCGATATTTATTCAGGGGTACCTGTGCTAATGATACTACTATGGTACTGTTGGAAATTTTTAATGCTAAGATATGGCATGTAATATATCAAATAACTTGTAACAACATGCCATGAACGAATATAAAAGAGTAATTAATAAGTTCAAAGATCTTCAAATTTGATTCAGTGGTACCAGTGCTAATTAC
Source organism: Rhysida immarginata (assembly GCA_023313115.1). Taxonomy (NCBI): domain Eukaryota; kingdom Metazoa; phylum Arthropoda; class Chilopoda; order Scolopendromorpha; family Scolopendridae; genus Rhysida; species Rhysida immarginata. Next base: position 265,220 of record JAHWFO010089838.1, on the reverse strand, counting down.
ACCATTATGGTACCATTAGAAATATTCAAAAGATTATGCTTGTAACATCACATCATCATCATCACGGTCAACCCTTTGCAATCCACTGCTGGATGAAGGTCTTCTCTAAATGCTTCCATTCTTCTCTGTTTGAAGCTTTGTATTTCCAGTTGACACCAGCCACCTTCCTTATTTCGTTGAGCCACCTTGCATGGGGTCGTCCTCTTGGGCGTTTAAAGTCTCGAGGGTCCAATCCAGAATGACTGTGGTCCGTCTCATGTATTGTCTTCTAGCAGTGTGACCAGCCCATTGCCATTTAGAACGTTTGATCCATTAGATGACGTCAATCACCTTCGTTTGGCTTCTTATCCAACTGTTGCATTTTCGATCTCTTCTTGTAATTCCCAGCATACATCTTTCCATGCTTCTCTGTGTTGTCTGTAGTCTTTGTGTTGTCCTCCTTGATAAAGTCCATGTTTCAGCTCCGTAGGTGAGTGCTGGTAAAACACACTGGTTAAAAACTTTTTGTTTCAAGCTAAGTGGCATGTTGCTCTTCAAGATAATGTTATTCTTGCCAAAAGCACTCCATGCTGTTCTAATTCGTCTGTTAACTTCATTCAGAATATTGCCATCCATAGTGAATTCTTGTCCCAGGTAAATGTAGCTCTGTACTTCTTCAATCACAATGCTGTCTGTTTTGGAGCAGATGCATTGAACATAACGTTTGTCTTCTGTGTGTTCAGTTTCAGTCCTACACGCAGGCTAGCCTCTGCTAGTTCTTGTAACATTTCCTCCAATTCAGAAGGACTACTACTGGCGAGAACAATGTCATCGGCAAAGCGAAGGTGGTTAAGGAATTCACCGTTTAAGTCCTTTTTTTGACAAGCTCAGTTCCTTGAAGACTTCCTCTAAAACTGCTGTGAAGAGTTTTGGTGAGATGGCGTCTCCTTGTCTTACTCCTTTTCCAAGGTTGATCCTTGCTTTTCCTTTATCCAAACGAATGGTAGCAGTCGCTTTACTAAATATCTTCTGGAGAATACTAAGGTCTGGATCACTATATGGCTGAAAGTGACTTACACCAGAGCGAAAGCCGACTTCGACTCCAACGAAAGTCTACTAATGCGGGAGTCGTACCAGTATTTGCCTAAACGCGACTCCAGAGGCCAAGTCAACTTCGCGGATGGAAGCCACGAAAAAGGAGGCTTAGCGAGGAGAGTCCAATTCGGCTTTTCAGCTATCGAAGCAACCAAAATGGCGAACTCCCATCGCACAGTGGAAAAATGCTACGTGTTAAGCACTTTCATCTGCGCTTCGAATAGTTAATATAGGATAGGATGAATATTATTGGTAGAAGGGTGGATCATAATACTGTGCCTATTGATTAAACAGGTGGTGGCCTTACAGTATAACAGAGGGACATCAGGAGTTCCAACTAGTTTCGCCATTTATTCCCGGCTTTGTCAAGGATATATACAGCAAGAGGCATG
>JAHWFO010089838.1:221548-238754 GCA_023313115.1 Rhysida immarginata | reverse complement strand
GACATGCGCCTGATGGCGGAAGATCGCGATCGCTGGAGATCCTCCATAGGGCTGCTGCCTCCGCGACCCTAACGGATAAGCGGGTTTGAAAAGTAAGTAAGTAAGTAAATATGGCCAAGTGGTCATACTTCCCGTTATTGTATCAAGAAATTCATTATTTGAACATATTTTTAAATTGTACACAAATTTGCTGTCTTCTGAAAAAGTTGAAAACGAGAATAAAAAGTTTCGCCCAACATTTAAATATGGGGTAAATATTAAAGGACCAACTTTTCCAACAGCGAAATTTTTGATAAAAAATGTCGTGCAAATAAAATTTGAAGCTAATAAATAACGGAATAAATATTTAATAGGGGTTAAGATGTATAATAATAATCAAGTATTTTGAAAGAATATAATGTTTTGATAATTGATAGTCAGTAAACATTGAAGAAAAAAAAATGTGGAAATTTTTATTTTTAACACTTTAGAAAAAGCACGCGGGAGGGGGGGGGTTACCCGCCATCTTGGAATTCCGCAAGACGGCAAGGCCCTGAAACCACTGATGCCGACTTGTGGAGGGACCACTGTATAACTTATTATAATATGTGTAATAGTTTCGAAAATATAAATTTTTAAAATCCGGTCATTCATTTGTAACCCTGTATAATACAAAAGTTTAGATAGGAGCTCAAAAAACCCAAAATGCCAAATTCAAGTAAAAAATATTATATATAAATACAAATCGAGATAGAATACAAAGATGTTGTGAATACAAATAAGAGGAAGCAAAATAAAAATAAACAACTTCAGCTAAGAGACATCGTCGGGGACATTGTTGATGGTGTTCATTTCCGGGTATATTATTCTGTTGACTGCATCGAGTATTGGATTTTTCTCAAAACTGAGTTGGTTGTTTAGAATCTTTTCTTTATCTGTCATGAGGCGTTTCCTAATTATCAGGGCTTCATACGTGAGTATTCTCTGTGGATCCTTGATGAATTTAACAATGGACATGATCTCCTGTATCTGAGCAAAGCTGTTTTTGCTGGTGATAACGTGGTCTGCAAAGGCCGACTTGTGGTCCCCGTTGACCCAAAACCTCCCGTCTTCGTTAAATCTCATGGAATGATCTTTGGTGGATCTCAAATAGAAACAACCACATGTCAGGCATGTGAGTTTGTAGACCCCGCTGGCGGTCTAGGCGTCATCATGTTGAATCCTATCCTTCGGGTTTAATATATAACAGCATTTGTTCACTGTTCTGTATGCAATTTTTAGCCCGTGATTCTTGAAGATGTTTGTAACCCTGGTTATTTCTGGACCCATATATGTAAAAGTGGTGTATTTCAGAGATTCAGTTGTATGGTCAATAGCATGGTTGCATAATTTGAACGCTCGTCTCATTTTTCGGAAAACAGTTTTGGTGACCTGGTCCGGGAAAGCGTTTTTTCTTGCCACATCGTAGGTAAGTCTTAGTTCTTCGTTTCTACCTTTATCAGTGATAAGGGATGACAGTGCACAATGAAAAGGGTAGTTAAGGGCCGCCGCTTTATGTTATGGCGGGTGGTTCAACTCGAAATTGATTATATTAGAGGTGGCTGTGGGTTTCCTTTATATGGAGAATTCAAGCTTTTTGGTGTTGTCGTTTTCAAACAGCGTCAAATCCAGGAAGTTAACCAAGTTGTCTTTTTCTTCTTCCATCGTGTAGGAGATACCCTCATGGAAACTGTTGAAACGATTTTGGATCTGTACCGCTTTTATTTTCTCTCAGTTGAAGGCATTAAGAGTGTCGTCAACATACCTCTTGTAATAAGTAATTTTTCCATCTTTAAGGAGTGGGGTGACAGGTTTTTCTTCCAGGGCTTGTAGGAAGAATTCCAAAATGATTGCACTGATAGGTGAGCCCATCAATACACACGTGGGGATTTTGTAGAATTTTTCATTGAATGTAAAATAGCTTTGACTATGGATGACATTAGGGCATTGATGATGTCAGATCTAGTGTTTTCTTCCATGTTGTTGGAGATCAATTTGTTGTTGACTATATCAATGGTTTTCCACAAAAGGTATATTCGTGTTAAGGTTAACGATGTTGAGAGAAATAAGGGTCAGATTTTCGTCAATGGTTATGTTCACTAGGGTATCTGTTAGCTGGACACAATTTTTCACTGTGTGGAGATTATTTAATGGACAAATGTTCCTGATAATATCCGACACTTTTTTCATTAAATAGTAGAAGGTGAACGACATGCAGTTGACTGTAGGGCGGATTGGTTGTGAGATCTTATGTATCTTAATGAGCGCTCTGATGCGAGGGGGAGTAGGTTTAGCATATATGACTTTAAGGTCCTTAAATAACTGCGATTTGAAGTTTTTGGTCAATGACCTGATGTCCTTTTGGAAAGCAGTAGTGGGATCTTTTTTGAGCTGGGTGAAGCCATTTTCTGTTCTGAAATCCTCTATCTTTCTATGGTAATCGTCCTTGTAAATAATGACAGTAGCATTCCCCTTGTCTGTGCCGACGAGGGATGCCTGATTGTCTTCTAGCTTCTTCTTGATTTTGGATGCGGTTTTGTAATCTTGTGATGGGGCAGTGCAAGCGGTGATTCTAGTGACTTTTTCAATCTCCTGGGCTGCTAATATGCGGGCACTGGCACGGTCTCAAGGGGAAATTTTAGTAGAGAGAGTTCCACTTCAATGGCTGGGTTTACAAAGTTGTTAGCGTTGGGTTTCCTTCTAATATTATGCTTAAGTCCTTTACCTAGTAGGTTGTTTTCTTCTACTGTGAAGTTGATTGACGTAGGGTTGACTACATTACTATGGAACGAAAAATTACTGGCCTTTTGTTGGTTCTTACCTTCGGTTAGGCAGTCAATTTGTCCATTATTATTTCTTTTTCCAGGCATTTTTTGATGTGCTCCATAGCATTGAGTAGGGTCGTGGGATTCATGCATGCCGCCATTTCTATATGCCGGCCAGGTGGCCGAGAGGGCTAGGGCGTAGGCTTTCTAGTTCTCGAATCTGCCTGGTCGCGGGTTCGAATCCCGCCGTGGGCATGGATGTTTGTGTTTGTCCCGGGCTGCGTACTGTTATAACTTGTGTAAAAAGGCGCAAAATGACCTTAGTAGTCGACGCCAAAGTTTCTAATAAACCTAAACCTAACCATTTCTATATGTAGATTCATCACAACCTGGTTGAGGCTTATCTTCTTCTGGTGTCGGGAACGGGGTTCTTCAATGATCCGTCTCCTCTCGGCAAACTAATTAGTGCGGAGCGTCGGGCAGAACAATTACGGATCCGAATAGTAGCATATTTGGGAATTACCTTTAAATACAAGCATCGACGGTTAAACCATATATTCAGGGTGGTGTATGCCAACTTGTGGGACTGGTAGTAGAATCTTCGAAGTAAATCCAAAGGTTGCATTCTGATCTATATTGCTGAGTTGATTAATGAAACAAAAGAAAAGGTCCAGGAATAGCAATATTGGTATGTTCAATGCGTATCGAGTATCATCTCATCTTCAGGAACTATGAACGACTACAGAGTTACAATGGCTACAACACCTGATATATATGGGAGGGGTCCACCAATCAGAGAAAAGTAAAACAACTTTGATTGGTCGACTTACAAGCAATGGGGTAAAATTATAACGCAAAAACCGTGTGGGTGTGTGGTTATATGATTGGGTACGTAATAGTAAAAATAATACGTAAACAAAAAAAAAGATATAAGAGCAAAAAGCAGATATAAGAGCCAAACGTGGATATACAGTGCGTCCAGAAAAAATAGACTCACCCCTAAACAATAGTCTATCCAATAAACAGAATGAAATCATTTGGGTTTCACAAAATAAAATTAATGTTTACAATGTATAGGAATATTTTTCACATTTATTTCTTTATACTTATATGAAATTTACATGAGGAAAAAAAGCAACAAATGGAAGGAAAATTTTGTGTCCATTAATTATAGACTCGGGTCAAGAAATGATGCGTTTTAATAATTGATGTGGCCACCTTTATTAACAAGAACTTGATAAGTGCGATTGGGCATTGAAGAAAGTAGTTTCCTCAAATATTGGTCCCCAATTTCTTCCCAACCCCGGATAATTGCATCTTTCAGTTCTTGAATTGTGGCATATGATTTTCCGTGCTCATAAACCTTTCTGGCCAGAACTCCCCACACATTTTCGATGGGAGAGTGCTGGCCAACTGTAAGACATCAACTCCATTATCGGAAAACCAAGTTTTAGTTGTTTTGGCAGAGTGTATAGGATCATTGTCTTGTTGAAACTGCCATGAAGATCCTGTTATGCCTTCTGTATACGGAAGAAGTGTCTCTGACAACATTTTTTGGTAACCAATAGCATTCATTCTGCCATTAACGAACGCCACTGGTGTCTTTCCACTCCAACTGAATGCAGCCCAGATCATAACACTGCCTCCACCACACTGCCTTTTTGGGAACATTTCCTCTTCCTTCCGAAGATCAGACCAATAGTACTGCCTCCCATCTGGGCCGTCCAAGTTGATATTTTTTCTCGTCACTGAATATTATTCGTCTCCATTCAGATACCCAGCTCATCCGTTCATTTGCCCAATCCAGTCTCTTCTTCTCGTGAGCATCAGTTAATCTTGGTGCACCCTTTTGCTTCTTGTGCTTCAAGTGCTTGATAGATTTCACAACATTTCCGATAGTTGATTTCGATACCTGAATTGTTGGATTCTTTGCCAGTTTCCTGTAGGATGTTTTATTCTCTGAGATTTCTTTGATAATCTGCCGTTTTTGACGTGGTGTCAGTTATTTTGGACGTCCTGAGCTTTTTTTGGTCCCATATTTTTTTCCCTGAGCAATGTAGTGTTGCACAACTGTTTGAGAACGCTTTATTTGACTTGCAATCTCTCTCGTAGATAATCCCTGCTTATGCAAAGCATCAATTTGTCCCTTTTCAAAGTCTGTTAATGATGCACACATTCCCATTGTAATTGTCACTATTTAACCATGCAATTTGTAGATTTTTAGTCACAAATAACTCTAACAGTAATGATTTACTACTTGTCTCGTTCAAATTGGCAAGTTTCACATACAGAATTCACAGTGGCGCACTGTGAGTATAATTAATGGACACATGATAACAAAACATTTGGAAAATATATTTGGAATAAACTGTTTTAAGTACTGTAAAGGTTCAGACCTTACACGGATTTTATTTGTCATTTTTTATTCATTTATGCGTATCTATTTATTTATTATGCATTTGGGACATTTATTGAACTTTTTCTGTTGACATTTACAAACAGCAGTTTATGCTGTAGCTGGAAGCATCTGTTATTCTTTCGAACTCTTTCTAAAAACGAGTTGAGCTTTCTGTATTTTTGAGAAAGCTAGAATTTTAATAGAGATCCTTTGAAATCTCTTTGTTCAGTTGTTGAGAAATTTTATGGCCTCGAGTGAAGCATGACTAATGGTTGCTTCCTCTTTCTTAGGCAATTTAGCCTGTTTTACTGGGAAAGGAGCGTTTGCTCCCTTTCTCTTTTCTTGTCATCTCAATGTCTTTTGACATTGTCCAGCTATTGGAGTCAGGTCCAGCCAATGGGTTGGGTGGTTGGTTATGCTAAGAATAAAAAATCTCCCCCACCGCCCACGACTGGTTCGAACCTTCGTTGACAGCCGTATTGCCTTTTGGGCATTTCTCTGGAGCCTTCTGGATCCTAACAGGTGGCCATGCGTCTACTAGGTGCCTGAAACTAGGTCCAGATGTCCAGGCGGTTTGATCCGGTTGACCAGGCTTTGAAGCATCTTGGATGACCCGCGTGACGTCACGTGGTTGGTGATTGGTCGGATGTTCGAATCCCGGCCGTACGAGGAAACTTAGAGTTTCTCGCTCTGGGAGAATGATCTTGGCAGTTTCACCGTCAGGTCATTCCACGGCTTTTTCCTGATTCTTGCCCTTTTCGTGTAGGCTGTTGCGGGCGTAAGTGTCGATGACTGGGACTTAGGTTTCTCGGTTGGCTGCAGAACCCACTACTTCCAAATGTCCAGTTTCGCACAGCCTACATGAGAAGGAACACCTAAATTCATTTATTTAACGTTTTCTTCAATTTAAATTGGTGCAATCAGTTTTTCTTTTGTTTTTGCTCGATTTAGCGAGGTTTCTGTAATGTTGATTTCTATCGCGGTGCCCCCGTGTTAACAATGCTTTTGTCCCGTAAATTGACCAGTTAGTCTTTGTCCCTCGGCCTTTTCCTGAGATGCCCTGTCACCGTATCCATGTTCAGACGAATGAAGTAGACGACCTGAGATGACCAAAGATGTGTCCTGCCACTCCCGTTATCCAGCCACCACGATGCTGATGTTGCTGTTCCGTTTTGAGTACTTGAGTTCTAGACCTTAATTTTCAGTCCCTGGCCATTTTAAAGCGTTTTTCTTTGCCATTACATTTTATGGGGTTTGATTGCCGTTATTATATTCTACTTGATTCAATTGTTTATTTAGCTGAGTTTCCATTTGCTAAAGCTATGCGTAAGTTTAAAGATTGTTTTATCTTTTGAGGCGTACATTTCATGAGTTACTCTTATAATGATTATTTTCTGCATTTTACTTGATGCCAATTTTATTGAGATTCATTTATTATGACTAAATCAACTGTTTTAATTAGTTACTTCATTCTTTCTGACCCTGGTAGAGAGGTCGAAGGTTATTTAAATATCATTTACTTTAATTGTTTCTCATATGAATAAATTTATTTATTATTTCGTTACACCAAAGATCTTGAGTCTATCTTTCTTTATTGGATCCTTTCCTGGGCCGTGCCTGTAAATGCGGATGAATCTTAGTGTGGGTTTCATATTAAATCTTAACCACTCATTCGGCTACTATCATTCAAAATTCTGCCTTTAGGCAGTGGCGCATCACGACTGCAAATCTCGAAACTCACATTAGAGGCACAATCGCTGGTTCACGGTTGATACCTTTACAATTAAGGAGCCAAGATGAAGGCTATCCTTACAGTACAGTATTCTTAGACAATTGTTAAAAATAATTATTAACATATTTAGAACGCGTTTCTAAATCATAATTAACTTATTTCTGCTTCTGTTTACAAATTATGCAAATTTCAGGGTTGAGTCTATTTTTTCTGGACGCACTGTAAGAACCAAAAGTAGATATAAGAGCCAAAAAAAAAAAAAAATGGTGAAAACAGAAGAAAAACATATCGAAATATACAAAAGTTTAGATAGGAGCTAAAATAATCTAAAATGGCAAATTAAAGTAAAAAATGTTAATATATAATTACAAATCGAAACATGTCCGAAATACACTGCTTTTACATACCGGGTGTCCCAAAAATGACTGATGGGTTTTGAAAATAAATAAAAAAAAAGATGGAATGCGATAGATATGTATCATTTGCAGCCTTATGCTTAGGAAATCAGGGAATTTTATCCCATCAAATTTCAAATTTAGTTAACATTTCTACCAAGAGATGGCGCTGCAGGCGATCTGTAACAGGTGCGTATAGTTAAAACGCAGTATTTCATCTCGCCATTCCATAGTTCGTCGTCAAGCTGATAGCATGTGCTGTTGAGATTGCAAGTCCACTCTACCAAAATGGTTTTTTGCAACAGTCCTTGCAACATTTTCATTCCGGTTTTTATTTTTTCATAGTTTTCAGCGCCACCTGTGGGTGAAAATGTTAACTAAATTTGAAATTTGGTGGGATAAAATTCCCTGATTTCCTAAGCATAAGGCTGCAAACGATACATATCTATCGCATTCCGTCTTTTTTTTTATTGATTTTCAAAATCTATCAGTCATTTTTGGGACACCCGGTATAATGGGTCCAGAAATAACCAAGATCACAAACATCTTCAAGAATCACGGGCTAAAAATTGCATACAGAATGGCGAACAAATGCCGTTATCTATTAAACCTGAAGGATAGGATTCAACATGTCTACACCGCCAGCGGGGGCTACAAACTCACATGCCCGACATATGGTTGTTTCTACTTGTGATCCACCAAAAGATCATTCCGTGAGAAATTTAACGAACATAGGAGGCCTTGGGTCAACAGGGACCACAAGTCTGCCTTTGCAGACCACGTTATCACCAACAAACACAGCTTTGGTCAGACACAGGGGATCATGTCCATTGTGAAATTCATCAAGGATCCACAGAGAATACTCACGTACGTAGCCCTGATAATTAGGAAATGCCTCATGATAGATAAAGAAAAGATTCTAAACAACCAACTCGTTTTTGAGAAAAATTCAATACTTGATGCAGTCAACAGAATAATATACCCAGAAATGAACAAGATTAAAAATGTCCCCGACGATGTCTCTTAGCTGAAGTTGTTTATTTTTATTTTGCTTCCTCTTATTTGTATTCACAACATCTTTGTATTCTATCTTGATTTGAATTTATATATTAATATTTTTTACTTGATTTTGCCATTTTGGGTTTTTTAGCTTCGATCTAAACTTTTGTATTATATTTCGATATGTTTTTCTTCTGTTTTCACCAGTTATGGTTTTTTTGGCTCTTATATCTACTTTTGGCTCTTAAATCCACTTATGGCTCTTATGTCCACTTTTGGATTTTATATCTACTTTTTTGCTCTTATATCTTTTTTGTTTACTTCTTATTTTTACTATTATGTACCCAATCATGTAACGCACCCACACAGTTTTTTCTGTAATAATTTTACCCCATTGCTTATAAGTCCACCAGAGTTGTTTTACTTTTCTCTGATTGGTGGACCCCTCCCATATACAGGGTGAAGTAGCTGAATATCTTGAGACAGCTGAATATCTCGGAAACTAAGCATTGTCCAGAATCAAAAATGAATTATTTCGCGGGAGAAATTCATTAGTTAAAAAATCCCCCCCCCCCTCCCTTGTGAGGGGGCTGAGGGGAGGGGGTAACTTTGAAATCTTAAATAAGACCCCTATCTTTAATGGTATATTCAGATTGTTCACAATATTCGAGAAATGTTTTATTCCTGGTGTTTTTTCAATTGATCCAACCGTTTAGGAGATAGAGGCCCTGAAAGTGTGGAACTTTTAAAGTTTTGAACCCAGTTTTATCGATGAAGACAAAGAGACGAGAGTGGGTCTTGTATACATTCCTATTCTATTTTTTAATGGTCTTTAAGAATCCAAAGTCAGAATTTCGAAAATTCAAAATTTTTTAGTGCACAAGTAAACTTTTCCGGGCAGCAGTCCTATGAAGGCAGTCTATGCGTGTGTATTGAAAAATATTGGGTTTTTGAAATTTTTCACTTTTGATTTTGGACATATTTTCCGAGATATTCAGTTGTCTCAAGATAAATGCCTCACCCTGTATATCGGGTGTTGTAGCCATTAACTCTGTAGTCGTTCATAGTTCCTGAAGATGAGATGATACTCAATACGCGTTGAACACTTAATAAAGATGCTACCAATATTGCTATTCCTGGTTCCTTTTCTTTTGTTTCAATAATCAAGTCAGCGATATAGAGCAGAATGCAACCTTTGTTATTAAATAGCAGGAGAATGGAGCTACTTACAGGTTTTACAATGTTCGTCTGTCCCTCCCTTTCATAATTTCTGGATTTTTTGAGGTAGAAGGTTGAGATTTGGAATGTACCTTCACTATTTAGTTTGGTTTTGATTGTTCACCGGGGTCTGAGATGGGAGTTGGAGGTGGCTGTGCTTCGTCTGTTCCTAAGGGCAGATAGAGCAAGATGGTGACTCTTGGATGACCCTGTCTAAAGTGTTTCCTGCTATTTCCATCCTGTCGGGACGGTATTCACAGTCTTGAAACGAAGCTAGTGGACACTTTAGCGCCCGAGACACTTCATCCTCCAAGGGATCTATGTGGGATTTAGTTATGTAAGGGAGCGAAATTCGATATGCAGTTTCCTCTAGGCAAAATCTAAATTAATATGAAGTTTAAACCAAATTGTCCCAGTGGGATCATTGTTGTGGAGGTGGTAGTCACTTGATCTTTAGAACTATGGCAACATATGGCATGTGATATATCATTCGATCGAAAAATGTTGAGAAAGGAAAGAAGATAGGGTTCTTTTATATTTTCTCAATACTATGTTCAAGAAAACCAATTTTTTGATAAAGAAAAAAAAATTGGGGGTTTAAAAAGTGCAGATGAAGGGGTAAAAATAGATGAACTCAGGGCTTCCGCTACTTTTTTATACCTTCTTTGGGAGTGTTATTAGATTAAGCTGGTGCACAGGGCCAATTAACCAACAAACATTACAAGTATAGAGGTCCTCGTATCCTAATGTGAAACTGGTACACAATGCGAGTGACCAGTAAGCATGACTAATTTTTCCAATGGTCTCCGCACAGATAATGTGACGTATTGGTCAAAATAGAATGAAACCATTACAATTGTTTTAACATTTAAAATTTTACTTTATACTTTGGAAATGATACCTTGAAAATGATGTAACATCGAAATGTATCAGGAAAAAAAAAGCGTAATAAAATGTGATGATAATTCTAGTAATTCAAAATTATACAAAAATGTATAACTGGGGCAAATGTCCACAATCGAAAACAAGAATAAAGAGGTATGTGGATAATCGTAATTAAGTATAAAGAAGGGCTCTTTTACCACAACAAAAGTAATAAAGAATAAAACAAAAACAAAAATAACAGAAAAATACAACCTGGAAGCGCTTTTCGAGAGCAAAGCTCTCATCATTCGGCAGGAACCAAGGAGAACACGTGGAAAACCCAAAGTGAACTGATTAGAAACCGAAGAAAGCGGTTTATATAGCGAGAGAAATACAAGGCAGACCAATAATAGAAAAGAAATAAAAACAATATTATTGGTTGGCTAATTGAGACCACCACTGAATTAGAGGGGAATCACCAATAGGGCCTAAGTCGGAGTTTAATAACGTGTTGTTCTTGGATTTATGGATAGCCATGCTCTCGAAAGCATCTAACAAGTGTTTTTTATTGATAGATTGTAACAGTTTTAAGTTGTCGATGGAAAAATCGTGACCCGTCTCTATTGAATGTTTGGCTATGGCTGATTGACTGCATCTACCGAATCTTCTGTGGTCGAGGTGTTCCTTAAATCTGGTGGATAGACTGCATTTGGTCTGACCTTTGTAAAGCTTGGGACATTGCAAACAATGGATGGCGTAGATGCCTGACTTTTGTGTATCCGGTACCTTATCTTTGGGGTTGCCCAGCAAGTTTCGTATTTGGTTGGGGTTGCTGAAAGAAAGAGAAATGTTATATTGTTTGAAAATTGAATTTAAATTTTTAATAAGTAGTTTATTGTAAGGAACGGATATTGTTCTGTACTTATCTTTGATGGGATGAAGAGTGGTTATGTCTGACAGAAATTTTTTGAACTTCCTCTTCCTCAAAAGATCGTCAATCATTTTCGCGTTGTACCCGTTTTTCTCGGCTATTTTTTTAATCAAATCAATCTCTTGTTTGAATGAAATATTGTTTAATGGGATATTGAGTGCCCTATCCAACATGAAAATAAAAGCTGAAACTTTTTGGGTCCAAGGATGGCTTGAATCGATGGGAATGTAGTTCAGGTGATTGGAGGGTTTCCTATGAATATCAAAATGCAGGGAGTGATTATTCCTAATTATCACTAAATCCAAGAACGGTAATTTATTGTTTTCTTCAACTTCACAAGTAAACTTGATAGAAGGGAAGAAACTATTGATGTGATTAATGAATGCATTAACGTCACAGGAGTTTGTGTCAAAAATTGTGAAAACATCGTCTACGTAACGGAACCAAGTGTCGGGAAAGTAAAAATTAGAATTCTTAAGAATGTCTTCAAAATTTCTTAGGAAAACTTCAGCAAGAATAGGGCTGAGACACGATCCCATCGGTGTACCACCTATCATTTTATAAAACTGATTGTTAAATTGGAAGACATTATTATTAACACAAAGTTTAGTTAACGTTATGCATTCATCGCTCTTATTCTCGGGGATCTTGTTTTTGACAAGAATATCTTTGAGGAATTCGAGAGTTTCCGGAATAGGAACGCTAGGAAATAAAGAAACTATATCGAAAGAAACTAAAATCTCGCCTTCTTTAATAGTCTTATTCTTGAGCTTTTGGACCAAGTCGGTACTATTGATGACAGAACTGACAGAACTGTAATAAAATGTGTTAAGCTTGTACGAATAAGTAGAATGATTGAATATTAACACTAGACCATGTGGATGGAATGAACGGTTTTTCTTATTTTATTTTAATTTTAGTTTTTATTTATCCATCTGATTTGTTAAATGTTTTCTTCCATTTAGTTACAATGTGCCCTGAGTGCGTGGGAGGGGGGATGCCAAAAGGCACCCTTGAGTAAAAATAGCCCTCATACGCAACAGGAGCGGGTTTTTAGACTTGCGTGGGTGGTGAAAACGATCAAGGAGTAGATCTGGGTAATAAACTAAACAAATTCAGTTTAATTGAACTAAGATAAGAAATATAATTACACTTCATTAACAATAGTTCTGGGGCCCCAAAAAGAAAACAGTCATAAACTCAAAACAGAATAAATCTTAATGATTCACAAAATCTAACAAAACTTTTAATAAAACACAATACATCGATTCCAGAATATGCTTTAATGCACGCACGCACCAGCATATGGGCTGCCTTCAAGCAAACAATACTATGTACCATTCCAATTACAATATGCCAAGACAGGTTGCAGGCCCTTAACAAAGGAATGAATAGGTCACGGGGACTCACCCAGGAATGTGCCACACTCTCCTTTCATTTGTTGCAAATTCAGTGTTATTCTGTGACACCTGCACAATTGGACCACTAGGAGGGAGAGCAGTAACCCCTTACTGCCAACGCTGAGACTGTCCACTGTCCAAATCCAGACGCTATAGCTTCCCCTCCTATTCACCTCTGTGCAACAACTTGACATGCAACGATTATCTACTACTGTATTAACGATTACGCTAATATTCCGCTTGAAATGATACAGCTTTAGTATGCCACTTTACAAGCGCTTTTCGTACAGCCACATGTGACAAGTTTTGCTTCACAAATCTCAAAAAAAAAGCAGTGCATAGGAAGCACTGAGAACGTTTAATAGAACGATCTCAAAGCCAACGGAGAAAAAAAAACTTAGCTCGCCTGCAATACAATCAACGAATGCTTTCGCCCAACAATAACCTCTTCCCCCTCTGATTTTGTTGACGTCTCTCTTACCGAGAAAAGCTGCCCCAACAATGTTTATTCAAGATTGACCAAAACAATTGCGGCAGCTTCCCAAGTATAAACTTAAATCTAAACATTCCTAACAATGGGCAGACTAAAATATACAGGGTGAATACAAAAGTCTGAACCCCCCTTTTATTTTTTGAACCGAAGCAGATATGTCAATTTTGATGAATCCAATGAATAGGAAGTTGTCCCATGGTGCACTTTTCATCATCCCAAGTATGCAAATTAGGACACATTCAAAATCTATCTCAAAAACTGTAAGGGATAGAGAAAAAAAACCCAATTGCAAACTTGTTCAGCATAAAAAAACAAACAAAATAATAAAAAAAAATCATCCAAATCGGACCAACCAATCACCCATAATCACGTGGTGAACTGATTGTAGCTTACAAACAGTCACACTGCACAAACAAGTTACTTCAAACAGTTTAAAAAAAAAGTTAATCAACAAAATGCTCGATGTGACGACCATGGGTACCATAACACAATTGGCCACGGAACCTAACTGACGCCAAAATATCGGCAAGCATGGCTTGTGTCACTCCTCGGCACGCTTCCTGGATTCGTTGAACCAGATCCTCCAGTGAGGCGGGCTGTGTAGTATAAACCTTGTCCTTCAGGTATCCCCACAAGAAAAAGTCAAATGGTGTAAAATCAGGGGAGCGGGGTGGCCAACGAAGTGGTCCTCCTTGGCCAATCCATTGTTGTCCAAACATCTCGCTTGACGCGAGCGAGCGACCAACCCGTAATGTGGAGGAGCTCCATCATGCTGAAACCACGTGCGCTGATATGAGGCCAATGGCAAATTGTCAATGAAGTCTGTGACTACCACGTTGAGAATTTCAGCCCGGCAGCGTTCTGCAGTCAGTGTTCCATTGCAAAAATAAGTTCCAACCACAGTGTCATTGTACAATTCACACCACACATTGATTCTCCATTTCACTTGAAGAGTTGCTTCTCGCAGACGTCGTGGGTTTTCGTCTGCCCAATGATGGTGGTTGTGCCTGTTGATAACTCCATCCCTGTGAACTGGGCTTCATCTGTCCACAACACCTCATGAATGAAGTTTGGATTGTCATCGAGGCAGGTAAGTAACCAGTTGCAGAAGGCGGCCCTAGCAACATAACCCAATGGCAGTAACTCCTGGTGACAATGAATATGGTATGGGTGAAAATGATGTGAGTGTAGAATGTTGAGAACAGTTCTCTGATGGCACCCAACATCTGCAGCAATTGCTCTGCTGCTTGTGTGGGGATTTGCAGCAACTACAGCCAGAACTAGTGTTGTTGTATCCTCTTCGCCTTGTGCCCTTGGTCGTCTTTGTTCTGCATTAAGATTCCCTTTAGCCTCGAATCTTTGAATAATGTGACGCATTGTTTGACGAGATGGCGTTCGTTAGGGTATCTGTCTCTATACAACCTAACTGCAGCATGTAGGTTTCTCCTTGCCTCTCCGAAGCAGAAGATCAAGTTGACCATTTCAGGAACAGTGTAGCTTGCCATCCTGGAGTTGTTCTGTCTTCTGTGTGCTGAAACATGCCTTTTATTTGCTTTTCCGCATGAAAGTGAAAGTGAGTATGGTAATTTATGTTAATTTTTTGATTTGCATGCTTTACATGGTGGAAATATCAACATTCAGTTTTCCTTATGCAGTGTGACTGTTTGTAAGCTATAAACAGTTCACCACGTGATTGTGGGTGATTGGTCTGTCCGATTTGGATGATTTTTTTTGTTTTGTTTTGTTTGTTTTTTATGTTGAACAAGTTTGCAATTGAGTTTTTTTCTCTGTCCCTTACGGTTTTTGAAATAAATTTTGAATGTGTCCTAATTTGCATATTTGGGATGATGAAAAGTGCACCATGGGATAGGCCACCCACAACTTCCTATTCATTGGATTCATCAAAATTGACATATCTGCTTCAGTTCAAAAAATAAAAGGGGGGTTCAGACTTTTGTGTTCACCCTGTATAATTAAAAAAAAAACAAATTTCCTTACAACGAAACCGAATGTTTTTTCTCTTAAAAATTCCAATATCACACAGATCTTATCAGTAAACGAACGCAAAATAAAACATTTACTCAACTATAACAACGACAATCACTACAAATCTCATTTATTCAAAATAAACAAGAACCACACAATTTGCATAAAAGATGCTAACCACAGCAAAACAAAACATACTCTGACACACACTGACACCAGTCACAACAATATATAATCATCCTTCCCTGATATAATTTAATTCTTGTTTATGTCACCTATATGATAATTAAATATCATGACCAATTTCCCCTATTTGCATTAACCAATCAGAACTCTCGTTGGTCGTGCTACCATTTATTTTATGTAACACTTATTGTATTGCCTTTGACTTCATTACTGTACTATGTAATATTTGAATATGAAGCACAATTTTTGAATGTTTTCTTTTTTCAATAGGAGTATTTAAAGAATGAAGAAGGAATGGATAAGAAAATGCTAATTAAAAAAAAGGCTGAGTGGGCTAATAGTATAAATGAGTCAAAAGCTGCAGCTGAAATGTATTTATCTGCTGGAGAAACTTTGCGTGCAATTGAGATTGTTGGAGACAATGGATGGATGGATACGTAAGTATGCTAGAAAGAATAGTTCTTAAACATACGTTCATTTGATTTCATGTTTTTTAATTCACATATATGAGGATGATCTATGAGAGTTCTTAGTTTAAACATTTATGTTTGATAACCTAATCAATTGTTTCTTACTACAGTCAAACCCCATATTCACAAATCCAGTTAATAGGATGTGGGGTGTAATAAAAAGAAAGATTTTTCCCAAAGCATTAACCCTTATTGTGGGCAAGATAAATAAAATTTTAAGTCACCCTATTTAATATGAACAATGACTACATAATCAGCATCAAAATTCTGTTTCTAAATCCTACAATTGTCTGGCAGCAACAACCAACTAGACTATTAAAAAGAATTAAACCTGATTCCATTTGATCAGTTTAGCTATCTTTTGCGAAAATAAAATTAATCTGATCAAATTTTACTTTTCAAGACTTTCTAAATAAAACAAATTTACCATTTTCTTTTTTCTTTCTTTTTTTTTTTTTTAAATCTGATAATAATATTAATGATAGT
Organism: Rhysida immarginata; assembly: GCA_023313115.1. Taxonomy (NCBI): domain Eukaryota; kingdom Metazoa; phylum Arthropoda; class Chilopoda; order Scolopendromorpha; family Scolopendridae; genus Rhysida; species Rhysida immarginata. Next base: position 222,413 of record JAHWFO010089838.1, on the reverse strand, counting down.
AGTGGTACATTGTACAGAATATCTGTGTGCTGCAAAAACCCAATAAAGGAAGAGAATATAGTTTTAATTAAAGTTAACTTTTGAAAATTTTATCTTAACAATATGCTTTAGCTCAAAAGATAAGAAACTGCACGTATATTTGAGCGAATTTTATTTTCAAAATAAACCTATGACTGTATAAGGGTCAATAATCAAAATTCTAAGTTAAGATAATTATTATAAGGTGTAATTACAAGAATTAATACATCCAATCAGCTCAAAATGAAATATTTACTCAACCCCCCCCCCCTTTATTTCTTTTGATTATATATTTATTAAATACAACTATTTTTTCGTGACTCGAGATCCAAATAACAATGCAATAGACAATGTGCTGCGAATAATAGTTCATGTATTTTTCCGCTTATTGGCGCTTGTAGTAAGACGCCATTAAAGTCATTATAAGCAGACGATTTTTGAAAGAAACATTGATGCGGTAAGCAGATCCCTGCTTACGTCTATATGCATGCTCGCTGAAAGATCTTTCCCCATGTTTTATTCCTCGTGGCCTTCGTGTTTAATTAAATATAGAAGGAATTATACGGATATGTACGATAGTGTGCAAATTAATGTGAATAAGAGGGAGTTTTCGGTATTTTAATTGAAACGTGGAGTAATAATTCTAGTAAGTATTTTTAGTACAATACAGTAAACAGCTCAGAGTAATCAGAGTTACAAGTCGGCTGTTAATCAGGCCTGCTAAACTCAGGAAATCAAATTATGTAAAAATTCCCTCTTGTTCACATTAATTTGCACACTGAGGCTGGCAATTAAATAATACGCGTTTCGGTTTTAAACCATCGTCAGTTATGTTTTAAGACTTAAA
>JAHWFO010089838.1:193861-211548 GCA_023313115.1 Rhysida immarginata | reverse complement strand
AAAATCTCTGGGGAATCATGGTTCAGGCCGTTATAAGAACGGGCGGCAGTTTGAGAATGTCTGTTCTTGTGTTCTTGAGGCTTGGGAAGAAATTTCGTGCAGAACTCTTGAAAAACTAATAGAATCTATGAAGGACCGTGTGTTTCATGTGATCAACAAAAATAGTGAGTTTACAAAGTATTAAATACGAGCAATCTCATGATAACTGAAGGTGTTCCTATCATTTTTTCCACCCTTTCTTTCAAAAATTGGTTGTGGCTCAACTAATTTTTTGAATATTTTGACTGAATTGAAACCAGTGGTGTCAATGCAGTGTGGGCACAGTTGTGTAAGGTTTCGTTGAAATAAATTCATTATTAAAAATGTTATGTTGAAAACACAAAAGTTCCTATCATTTTTTCCAGGACTGTAGATGGTCAGAGTTCCATCCATCGTGAAAGCTGACTGTGTAGTAATCGTTTCCAAGCTTCGTTGTGGCTTTTATCCTGCTGTTGAACAATGCGAAGGTGCGTTGCCGGCGTAAGCAACCAAGCATTATTACAAACACGAACTGCATTCACTAGAAAAGTTATTCTATGGAAATAACATTAGCTTCATCATAACAGTGCTTTCTACAGTAAAAAAATATTGAGAAATAAAATGAAAATAATATTAACAAATATTATTGCAACATAGATATCAATTAAACTGGTGCGTTTATGCACCACAATGAATTATCATTTAATACGTTATTTTCCTCGGATCTCAACCCCGTGATTTCAGTTTCTATATAAAATTGGTCGTTAAATATGAATTTTATTTTTAACTAATTCTGGATAATACAAATAAAATGAAGAAATTCATTACAAAAATGAGCTCTATATTGTAAAAATATATTTATTGTTGCAAATAACTCTTGATTATTATTTTTATTATTTTTTATTTAATTGGTTTTGATTGTGTTTTGGGTGATGAAGAAATTCTATCTACGGTATTTTTTTTTTTTTTTTTTATTCATTTAATACCTAAACATATATCATAGCTAAGTAGTAGATATGTATACAGGTTTTTTTACAATTAAACTGACTGTATTCAGAGCCATCTGTAGTTCAGTCTCACAGACAGAATGGCACCAAATTTGGTTTGGGGACTAATGATGTTAAGGGAAGAAGGATTCTGGGAAAAAAAAAATGTAGTTCTAAACGTTGCTAAAAGGGTAAAAGTTGTTGGAATGCAGTATAAAAAAAGTTGCAAAGAACAGACATGAATAACAAATATGAAATTGAAGTGAGACATGATTTCTTATTCAGAACCTCTTTTTTTTTTTTCCAAGTAATGCACGCTGAGATAACATAAGACGCATGTTGAGCTAAGCCAACACCTCCTAGAAAGAAAGCCAAACAACTGAAACGTCACATATTGTTACATCATCATAGTTCGACCATTGTTGATCGTATTTCTACCAATAGTAAGCCCTAAATTTGGTCGAATTATGATGATGTAACAATATATGACGTTTCAGTTATGAGGCTTTCTTTCTAGGAGGTGTTGGCTAAGCTGGTCCTGGGAATGTTTTTTGGAGCTTACCTAATGCATTTATAGCCTGAATTACCGCATTTTTTCAAATAAAGGCCACAGCTCTAAATCTAAAAAAATCGAAAATTTCGGGAGTGCGGCCTGAAAAAAATCATTTTTGGTAATTTTGGATAGAACAAAAATAAAAGATCGAGTTACTTCGTTTTAGCATTCCATAGTATATTACGTAGTAATTTAGATAGTAATTTCATTATTTATATAACTATCTAAATTATTTTAATATATTTAATGAAACGTTTATAAATTTATTAATGAAATGTGTAAATAATTATAGTAATTTGATTTTAATGAGCGAGTATAACTTTTATTTCATCAGCGGAGGCCATGGCTCTATCAACGAAGTGCCGACCAATAGCACGATAGAGCATTCTATGACATCACAACATCTTGGAGCGTAGCCAATGAGATTCGACCTTGGAGTAGAGTCGGCCAGCAGAAGGAATGAAATCGCCGACAATAGCTTTAACAAGTGAATTTCATAATAATTTATGAATGAAAATATATGTGACTCGTTAATTATTGTTCTGAACGGTTAGAATATTAATTTCACTGTTAGAAAACGACTCAACAAAGGCTGGATAATTTAAAGCCATCAACTCATATCGACTGCGTTTTTATCGGATTAATTTTGCCGGTCTACGATCGATTTACCATTTCAAAAAGTATAAAATATAATAGAAGTTTCCTATAAAAAGATAGGAAGCAAATATAAGAGAAAATAGACATAATATAAATGGGTTGTATTGGCTATCGACCAAAAATTATTCTGCTAATAAAAAAAAAAAAATACTCATCTACAACTGTGAAATCGGGAGCAGTTTTTTTTTTTTTCTTTTTTGGTGGAGGGAAGGGCTAATCTTTATTAATACAAGAAAGAAATTCAACTCTATTTATCGTACGAGACAGTTGTACTTACTTTATATAAAATTTATAGTAAAATTGAATCAAATACTGTAGTTGTTCGTTTTTTTGTTTTTTTTTTTGGTTTTTATATATATAAATAACAATATTTATTTATATATTCATACCCCCCTCCCCAACTGAAATGAGGAGTACCGTCAATAACGTCCTAAGCGTAATGATTTTTCGTCGATAGTCAATACATGTATATACACCTATATTTGATCAGTAGGTAATACATATTTTATATTTGCTTCCTATCTTTTTTATAAGAAACTTCTATTATATTTTATACTTTTTGAAAAGTTAAATCGATCGTAAAAGGTAAATTAATTACTATAATTATTTACACATTTCATTAATAAATTTATAAAAGTTTCATTAAATATATTAAAATAATTTAGATAGTTATATAAATAATGAAATTACTATCTAAATTACTATGTAATATACTATGGGACGCTAAAACGAAGTAGTTCGATCTTTTTGTAGACCCTAGAAGTTTGCAGCCTAAAGTGAATTGCGGCCTTTAAAGGATTATTTTTTCATTCCACTGTCAAATTTGCGGCTGTGGCCTAAAGTGAATACGGCCAATATTCGAAAAGATATGGTACTTTTACTGTTGCCACATACGCAGTCAAGAATTTACATTGTCAAGTTTTTACCTGTGTTTTATGCAAATTTGTGGCTGCAATAGTGCCACCATATGGGCGAGTTTTAGAACAACAAATTTTATTTTAAAGAATATATCACTAGATGGTCAGTGAGGGTTTTAATTGTACGCCACCTCAGCTGTTCAAATTAATGATGAAAAATAGGAAAGAAAATTCCGCAGCGTGTATTGGAACTAGGAACCTTTGGCTAAGACCGCCAATGCGCCAACCAATTGTACCACTGCGGCCATGAAAGCGAACCGCTATTTACATGGCCTTAGGGCTTGGTTGGAGCAGTTACATAGTCCGCTGGCCGGGACTATCTTTCCAAAGATGTAAATTCTTTAAAGAATAAATCATTAGATGATCAGTGAAGGTTTTAATTGTACCCCAACCTCAGCTGTTCAAATTAATGATGAAAAATAGGAAAGAAAATTCTGCAGCGTGGATTCGAACCAGGAACCTTTGGCTAAGACCGCCAACGCACCAACCAATTGCGCCACTGTGGCCATGAAAGCGAACTGCTATTTACATGACCTTAGGGCTTGGTTGGAGCAGTTATCTAGTCGCAGGCCGGGACTATCTTTCCTAAGGCGTAAATTCTTGAAAGAATAAATCATTAGATGGTCAGTGAGGGTTTTATTCATGGCCGCAGTGGCGCAATTGGTTGGCACGTTGGCGGTTTTAGCCAAAGGTTCCTGGCTCGAATCCACGCTGCGGAATTTTCTTTTCAATTTTTCAGCATTTTTTTTTTTTTTTTAAACTGAATCTTTCTTTCCATGTTGTCATTAGTTCCGCTAGCAAATTTAGTGCCATTGTAGTTGTGAGATTGAGCTACAGATGGCTCTGACAAGGGAACTACCTGGGCTCACTCAGAGCTTTTTGTCTGAAATTGTTTTTATAAATTCTTACCAGTGCCAATAGTAAAACCCCAAGTGCTTTTGTTTGGCATTAATCGGGAAGTTCGATTTTTCGATAGTTGAAAATTGAACATTTTGCTATTGTTTTGGTAATTTGTGATTGTTATTTTGGTTAAAATGGATAAACAATAACACAGTAAAGGTGAGTAAATGTATTTTTAAATTAAAATAATGCATTTTTAGGTTATCTAAAGCGTCAAAGGGAAAAGGAAGCAAAAACGGTAGGGTAGGTTATTCTGCTTAGAATCAGGCAAAACAATGGTAGCAATCGAAGTATCGAAAAATCGAACTTCCCGATTAATGCCAAGCAAAAGCACTTGGGGTTTTACTATTGGCACTGGTAAGAATTTATAAAAAAATTTTCAGGCAAAAAGCTCTGAGTGAGCCCAGGTAGTTCCCTTGTGAGTACCATCAGTTTAATTACAACACTCTGTATGTACTAGATAATCTGCATAAAATCTGTGTGTGTCCTCCCCTAGGTTGCTGGATATTGGAAGAAAATTAGATAAGGCAGACCGTCAAGCATTATTATTGTGTGCCAGTTATTTTCAAAAGAAAGAGCATTATCTTCAAGCAGCTGAAATGTACAGGAAAATGGGAGATTTAGAATCCTTAGTTAAACTCTATGTAGATTCCAAGCAATGGGAAGAGGTATTTTATTAATTAATATATTAGAAATGCATAGATATAAATAATAATTTTATCTGATTATTTTAATACATTTCACTGTTTTGTTAAGCATAATAAATATTAAATGTAGGAAATAGTAAAGAAAATTCCATGACATTAACTCAAACCAGGGACCATCAGGTTACCATCCTGATGCTTTAAGGGCAAAAGACACCAAACTGGAAATTGATTTCATAATTTAAAGACTACTTCTGGTAATGTAAATTCATTTTGAGCTTTGTCAAAAACTGCCACAAGAGTACATTGCTTATGACGTCAACTTTACCAAACCTCAGCTAACTGCGCTGCTATATCCACTATCGTATGAGACGTTACACAGTCATGCAAGATCCAATGAATATGTTCACAAGCCCAGGTGAGGTGCTGCCTCTGAAGGTGCACTGTGAGTAAAGGCACTCATATCAGTCTTTTGCCATATCCCATATGCATACCTTCTTCATATTCCATTGGTGCCAAATATCACTGCACTGACCTCGTAGACATTTCTGACCTCGTATGCCCCTCATTGTGGCTGTTAATTGGCATAGTGACTTGTCTCTTATGAAGGACCATTTTGCTCAGATGTCACTGGTCACGAGGATTCAGCAGCCGTGGTCAGGGACCACAGTATCTATGGTGGGAGATAATGCCTGAAATGTGGTACTCTCTGTTTGCCCTTGACACTGTGGATCACGGAATGTTTATGGCCTGTGCCACTTCAGAAATGGAATATCCCATGCATCTGACTCCAACTATCATTCAGCGTTCAAACTCTGATAATTCTCGTTTGTGTAGCCATAATCACGTTACATGACATTTCAGATGACTGCTAATACTCAAATCGACAGCACTGATATCTCTCTATTTATACACCTTTTACACAATGCAAGTGATACCTGAAAATCTGTATACTACACACCATGACTTCTAGCACTTCAGTATATTATGTAGTAATAAAGTTATGAGCTATTGTCAATACTCACTCATTTTCTAGCATATCATCTGTCGGTGTTGTTTTTTTTTTTTTTTTTTTTTTTTTTTAGATACGTGTATGATGCAGTCTCTAAAATGGAATTATTTAGATACACATTTCAGGTATTTTCTCAAGAATTTCAGAAATGCCCTGACAACAAAAGCACTCAGGGACATATTTACAGTTCTTGGAACAGTACTAGGGCTGTTCAATAAAGAATGATCATAACTTTTTATAGATAAAATTTCCTTGTATAACAATGGCACTGTGCAGTTACTGATACCTTAATGCATAAGTACACATGGAACAATTTTCGAGTCGTGGCATTTGATTCCTGCCTGTGGGAGGCATGCGACTCCAGTCATGATCAGTTTCGCAATGGAATTGTTGCTCTGAAAATCTGGTTTTGTCTCGAATCTTCAGCAGAAGCTTAATGCAGTGTTACAGTAGGCCTATGAGGAGTCTGTTTTTCTCAACGAGATCAAAGAAAGAGTAGAGTGGAAATAATGGCACCATAATTGAAGCAAATTGAAGTGATGTCCGTCATGACAGTTGAGGTCAAAATTGAAATATGATGTGAAGTCCGACATAAGTCACAATAAGAAGCATTGTTGTGTAGGAAATTAATTTAAAATACAAATAATAATTCTCTGAAATTTATTCTATTTTTTTACAATATTCTTACATACAGAAATAAGAGAAAATTATTATTTCTTTGGATTCTAAAGCAAATGTAAGAAACCACATTCTGCTCTTGGAATTATTTATTTTACATTATTATGACGTAGTGACAAAGTAAGTATTTATTCACATTCTCAACAAATGTACAATTGAGTTTCTGCTCTCCTTTAAAAGTATTAACTTTGTGAGAACCTGCCGAATCACAATATCCCGAGCTTTTTTGGTCGCTATGCGACAGGTGATGTAGGTGAATATTTATACGAGGGTCACTTACAAAGTCATGGCAACAATCTTTTTGCAGGAAAATGTGTTGTTACATTTCATAATATTCATATGAAAATACACAATGTACTTTACTAATAATGTCTGTTACATGGGTTACTCAGGAAATATTTTAGACAAGGGAGAAGAGTAAAAAGAAAAAAAACAAAAAAAAACACATCTATCGTGATACTTTTGAGCACAATAATCTGCACACACATTAATACATTAAGAACCTTCGAAGTAATCATGAAGACAGTCAACAGTTCGCTGCCAGCAATGAGGAAGGTGACGGATACCATCAACGGATGGACGGACATGAAGTTGTTGTTCAAGAATTAACTTATATAATGTAAAAACTTTATTCTGTCCATCATCATTGGCTTTCCCTCACTACACGAACGAAGCGAAGGCAACATCTAGTGTGATTATAAAATTTTCTTATGTATTTGTTCAAAAATTTCTCCATTTCTTAGTTGTTAGGATTTCAGTCTCCACCTGTATCAATTTCCTCCCACAATTGACTGGGGGTAAATGGGTGCCCATATTGGCGCAATTAGCACCTTCACCAACCGGGAAGTGATGCAGAGGCCAAGCTCACCCTTAATACGAGGGTTGGGGTAAAAGTCATGGCAACTACAGGTATTGGACATTGAAACTGAAACACCTTCGCAAATAGCACTGGATACCCCCAGGGCTGAATAGAACCTTCTGCTAGGTAATTAATCGTATGCATATCAATGAATCACGTGTCAGAGGTCTTGGTAGTCACTCCAGTAGAAAAGTTCGATAGTAAGCTTCAAATTGTCTGTGCAGAGCGCTATAATGGGAGACATATCAGACTTCAAAAGAGGGCAGATTGTTGGGGTGCGTCTAGCAGGTGCATCTGTGTCCAAAACTGCCACACTTTGTGATGTCTCACGTGCTACAGTATCCAGGGTGATGTGTGCATATGAACAGGAAGGACGAATCACGTCCAGGAGGAGCAACTGCAGGGGAAAACGGAAGTTGTCGGAAAGAGACGTCAGGACATTGACCAGGATTGTTGCACGAAAGCGGAAAACCACCGCAGCAGAAATCACCGCAGAAATGAATACACACCTCCAGGAACCTGTGTGCACGAAGACAATCCGTCGTTACCTGCATAAATCCAACATCCATGGCAGGGTTGCTATACCGAAGCCTTTCATCAGTAGTACAAATGCCTCCAAGCGGGTTCAGTGGTGCCGGACGCATAAAACCTGGACGTTGGATGACCTCAAACGCGTCATATTCTCGGACGAGTCCAGCTACACTGTCTTCCAAACAACAGGGAGGGTATTCATCTGGAGGAGCCCCTCTGATGCAACAACCCAGACTGCTTGGCACCCACAGTCAAACACGGAGGTGGATCAGTAATGGTTTGGGGTGCAAACTGTGCAGGACCTCTACCGATCCTTCCCAAGACGTGTTACTGCTGTGCTGGCTGCCCACGGTGCCCCAACACCTTATTAAATAAAGATTTTGGATTTCTACCAGGTGTTTCAGTTTCAATGTCCAATACCTGTATTTTTTTCTTGAAGATACCAGTCCGGTTGGAAAATGTGACATATACAGACGAAAGGACAAGGTGTTACCTACATGTGTGGACAATGAATAGCACTGAAATATCGTAACACACTAATTTATTATGGTAGTATACAGGGCAATATGGCCTTCACGGTTGCTCATCACTGGTTGACACACGTTCTTGCTGAAACTTTCCTACCCACCGTGCTACTGTACGGTTTGGTAGGGCATTATTCCCAAGGGCTTCCACTAATTCACTGTGACATTCCATCGCATTTCTCCCTCGGAGAACGGCTATTTTGATGTAAGCGCGCTGCTCAACACAGGTTACGTCCATCTCGCACGACACTCACCAACTGACTGATTTCACAGCCCTCGCTGCGCTACTACCTGCTATCACAGAGCCATCTGTTGTTCTGCATACACACTATGCCTGCAGAACTTCCACACAACACATATACGTTTGTGATCCGTTCACATATCTACAAGAAAAAAAATAGTTGCCATGACTTATGTCCCAACCCTCGTATATATGTACATTGTTTAAAAACAGAAATATGTATTAAATTAAGAATCAAGTTTGTTGCATATTTGAACTCTGATATCAGTATTCTTAAAAAATGGGATATTGTTGTGCATTCAGCTGTACAAGTTCATCTTTTAGCGGAGAGAAAATTAGTTCTTTTAAGTTTTCTAAACAATGAGCTTTTGAAAAATTAGTGGTTGCGAAACATAAATGGCGATATATTTGTTCCCAAGCAACATTCAAAACTTTATCTTAAGCATTTAACAAATGGCTGCTTTTTAAAAGATTCTATAATTTCGGAGTCAGTTGGTTTCTCTCCACATAAACAGTGACTGAAAATAGATACTGTCCATATAATTTTTCCACACAAAAGAGCTTGCATTAGGAGTGAATGATCATTAATAAGAATACGACAGCGTAAGGAAGAGTCATAATTTGATTTTAGTTATTTTCATAAATAATTCACTCATTGGACAGTAGTATATCGTAAATAAGGTTTTAAGTTTAGGAGTTGATAATAAAAAGGTGATAAAAATCAACTCTAGCTTCCTATCAAAATCTGGTAAATTGCCATTATCAAACTATGTTTCTGTTGATGAATTCGAAATTACTTCAACTTCATTATCGACTGCCAATAGATCATAGCCATAAGGAAGAAGATTGCAAGGTTGATACATTTTCCTGGAGAACATTTTTCAAGTTTACCCCTGTTGAATTGATCAGGCTTTAGCAGTATTAACAATGGTTGGGCGATTGTAGGAAGCCACATGACATTAAACTTCCGTTGCCATACTGTAGATCATTTGATCCTATAGGAAAATCTAAAAGAGACATTTAGTTTTTAACAAAGGCTGAGGAAGAGAGGTTATCATTAAAGATGATTGGCTGCGTTGGGCATATGACTGTGTTTGACCTATAGTAAGTGGGAGTGGCCATGCATCTTCCTATGATCATCGCCTGACTATAGAAACTTGTTTCGCCAGTATGACGTCATGATAAGAAATAACAAAAAGAGAAACCACAAATTCCACAAACTTACTTTAATGTTACGTATGCGCATTTTGATGACCAAGTCTTCTTCTTTAGCGTAATACAAACACGCGTTATTCTGTACACTCGTTTGTATTATGCTATTTTTTGCAGCGTTCATTTTATAATGAATATTTGTTGAATTTATTAAATAAATAAGAAAAATTTTTGAAATTATACACTTTCCTTTAATTAGTTATTTAATCTTACAGTATTGAGAATTTTGACGTCAGTTGCCTTTGTAAAACCACAACTGTAATTATGAGAGAGGATCGTCGAATAACATTAATGTAGAATTATAGTAAAATAATTTTCTGTGCTAACTTGATTAGATATTTGTATTAGTTTATAATGCGATCAATAGATAGTTTCTATTTTTGTAACAATGGAAATTACATCGATTGTTAAAACAATGGATTATAAAGATCGTTTATGCACATTGAAATAAGTCTTGTTCCTTGTATGTTCAAATTATTTCTTGCTCAGTAAATTTTTTGTTTTGCTTATATTAAATCATTACAACTCATTACTGTTGCAAGTGCATAAACTAGTGCAGTTGAATAGAAATTTGCACTTGTTGGCAATTTTGATGAAAAATGTGCGGTTTTGCCAAATGTGCATAGTGAAATGGAGATTTGCTTTTTTTGGTTGTTTTTGAAGTGCACTTTTGCAAACGAGGGCAGTCCTGGAAGATTAAACTAATACGGTTTTCTGATAATATACTGGTAAGATCCACGCCATGCATACCAACATCCATAGAAGTAAGTCTGTAGAAAATCTTTCGTAATTTTCCAACATTAAGAACACTATCTTGCTTAGGTCTGAAGCTTACGATATTTGTTTTCTCTGGATTTCTGGCCACTGTGGTTTCTACGGAAATGAGTCGGCGGATCAACTAGCATTCTGGGGGCAGGTGGGGAAGAAGCCGGCAAGTATGTCACGGGTAGATGCTCAAGCGCTTAGCGCTGTCGTTCGAAATGGATTAATGGTGCGTTGGAATGCTACATGGACTCTAGAGTCGAAGGGGAGTCACTATAAGAACTTGTTTTTCCCGTGATCCATGGTACTTATTCCTTTGTTCCCAGGTGGCTCTCACATCTTCAAAGGTCAACTTTATTACGGCTGCGAACTGGTCATCTCCCTTTAAATCACTTCCGGCACAAGCTTCAAATAATCCCTTCTGCGCTTTGTAAGTGTGGGTCGTCGGAAACTGTTGAACATGCACTTCTAAAATGCCCCCTCACTCGCCGACAGAGGGCTATATTGCCGTCTGGCTTGACTCGCAGCGACGTAGTCCCATCGCTTCAAAATATTCTCCTTGCCTCTTCTCTGTGTCAGAAGGTAAAATGCACCATTATCAGCCTACTCTTCGCCTTTCTGGATGAAACCGATCTCCTTACAAAAATTCAAGGGCCCCTAGTGCCGCTTGATTAGATGGTCTAAAACTATGTCCTGTGCTTAATCTTTATGTGATCCTGTTTTTGTGACTCATCAGTTGGTCTCTAATTGTGTGAGACGAAGGCTGTGAAGAAAGAAAGAACACTATCTGCAAGGCCTTATCATGAGAAAAAAGTTAAATTTTCATAGAAAGAACTTGGATGCTTCACCACTATAATGTACAGCTGCACCTCGCTAATGTTGTAGCTGAATATCTCACAAAAATTAATGTGCTTGTGTTCATATCCCCCTATAGCCTGGTGCGACTTCTTCCTTTCCCTCTCTTTCAAGAAACACCTTCATGAGAGGCATTTTCCATCTTCAGAATCAGTGGTGATTCTTAATGACCTAAATACTTTCAGCATGTCTTTGAAGAGTGGCAGAATCAGTCAGTGCATTGATTTCAACGAGAGAAAAAAAATATGATCATTCTTTATTGAACAGCCCTTGTATGTTTATCCCAATTAATGAACAAAAAACTTATCCTTGGATTTTATCCCAATTAGGAAATACTGTATTAATGTTTTATTTTAATTTTATTTGTAATGAAAATAAAGAAAAACTCTTTCATAAAATATCATAAAGGAAAATTACAACCTGTAAGCGCTTTTCGAGGGCAAAGCTCTCATCATTCAGCAGCGACCAGGGAGTAGAATGGAGAAATCCAATAATACCAATTCAATAATAATCCAATCATTTGAGTATTATTGGATTTCTCCATTCTACTCCCTGGTCATTGCTGAATGTTGAGAACTTCTTCCTCGAAAAGTGCTTACAGGTCGTATTTTTCCTTTATATTTGTTGTGGTGAAAGAGTTTTTCTCTATTTTCATTACTATTATCCACGTAACCCCTTTTTCCATTTTTTCTGATTTTTTTGTCATTATTATATTTCATTTGTATACTTTTCTGCCAAATTTCCAAAAAAAATTCTTTATTTATTTGTAATATTTATTATCGGGCTGCTAAATATTTTCTTCTTTTGAAGACGACCCTGCTTCTGATTTGCCAATGCTATTGCTGCCGCTTTTACACGTTATCACACCATCGAATTTCTTCTTCGTGTGTATCTTTATATTGCAATTGGATCACCTTCATATGGATCAATATAACACAGTTTATTATTAATTCTTATGTTATGTGAAGAATCCATGCTTTTGCTTTCGAAATTCAGTTAGGTTTGAATTATGATTGTCAATAGATGTTAAAGAATCAACTGTTTGGCAAAGATGACGTCACGCGCAGCTCCCTCTATAGAAATACTGGCTATATTTAAACGTTTTCAAACGGAGGGGAGCCCATTTCACGTATTTCTTGTTTCATTTCTTAATGAATTTGTAATATTCCCCTAAAACCGAGTTGTTTTCTTATTTTTATGCTACATTCTGTTTGATCATTCATTATCTCATTAGCAATATTTATGGTGTCATTTCCCTTAAAGGACTAGGCCACCCAGAAGCATTTGGCTATCAATCTTGTCCAGGATGTGGAATTTTTTTTACTATGGTACTTTTCTTATTTAATCATTAATGTAGAAGAGGTAGAGCATGAAAAAATTCCTTTTAATATAATTATATTGAGTACTTTCAAGGTAAGTTAAATAACCAGTAAAAAAGTTCATTGACTTTTTTACCTAAAATGAAAATTTAAAAAAAAAATCACAAAGAAAAAGCAGTTATTCCTTGAAGTAAATCTTCAGTTTGTTGCAAACTTTTTGCCAAAAAGCTCAATTTTGTGGTGGTACCATTTGCCAGTATGAAGGGAAAAACTCTCAGCATCCTGTTCTTGATCTCCTCCATACATGCAGGAAGTGGGCCGTGGACCAGAAGAGATGGCCGCATGATGGTGCCTTTGGCACTTAAGTTTCCTTGAGTATAGGCAATGTAAAGTGTGTGTGTTGTCATGCTTCAGGAGTGCATGTCTTCAATTACCCAGTGTTTAATAGTGGGCCTTCAGTATTTCGTAAATTTTCTGCAGTTTAAAAAAAAAAACAGAAACCAGAAGGAAAAAAAAACCTTCAAGAAACTGTGGATACTCGGATATTAAAGCTGATGTAAGGTTAAGAACTCATGCTGCAGGAAGATTGCTTTGCAGTCGAAATGTTCATGTATATCTAATAAAGACTTTTGTGGGCAAATGGTGGTCCCTTCTTTAACACAGCTGTAATAAGGATAGGTATCCTTGACATATTTCTTTTCAATCTTACATAGTCTTAAAATGGCCACCTTAGTGTATCTTTTGAATAACTGACATCTTTGGAATGGATAAATTGTACCTTTTGTGTGTTTATTTTCTATTTAAATCTTTGAAATAATTATAAATACACAGTTGAACCCATTAACATTAATTTTTCGTATATAAAATCAGCATTTAATATAAAAAATTTTTTGAAATCTTGAAGAGTCAAATACCGGTTACTATGAAGAAAATTAAGAAAGTCATTCTAAGAAAATTAAATTATTTGAGATGTTTATTGGTTGGGAAAAAAAGAAAAAACACCGAAAAAATTTGTTTAACAAAAATTGATGATTTACAAGTGGTTTTACAGACTAATTCTATCGACATATCTTGTATCACTGAAATGTGGTTGACCGCTCTTTGTGAAAACAAAACTATCACTAAACCTGGATATAATATCTTCAGAGTTGACCATCAAACCAGAGGTGGTGGCGTCTTGATCTATGTGGCGGTTACCATAAAGGCTTACTTGCTTAATTCAGATCAATCTGACGGGATGGAATACCTCATCATTAAATGTCTTCTTGGAACGAAGTGGTTTGTGCTTACGCTTATCTACTGACCTTCATATATTACCATGGACGATTGCACTGAAGCGATTGGTTCTCTGGATGACTGGAACATGAATGTTGTCATGGGAGATTTTAATTGCAATGCCCTTCAGGCCTCTAGTGATCTGCATACCCTGTCGGCATGTACCTCAGCCTTGGGATTAAAACAAATCATTACTTGTCCCACGCGAGTCACTCTTGCTTCTTCAACCCTTACTGACCATATGTATATCCCGGAGTCGTGGATGGTGATTGATCAAACTTATATTACCTTTCCAAAGTTGGATCACAAAGTTATACAAGTAACTCTGAAATTTTATGGTGATAGATCAAATAACTGTATTCTGCGACAAATGATTATACCAACCTATCGTAATTTCAGCGAAAATGAATTCTGTAAGAACTTAGAACTTACTAAATTTTCATGTTATAAACTCGTATAATGATGTCAATTCCCTCTGGGAGTACATAAACGCCTTTGTGACTAAGGCTGTGCTAGCGGCCGGTTTTCAATTCAGGATTGTCAGGAAGGGTGCTCGGGGGCGTAAATTTTGGTGGAACGAGGACCTTTTCTGCAAATGGATAAATAAACAATTAGCTTACTCCAAGTATGTCAGACAAAGGGATTCCCTTTCTCATCAAGATTTTAAGCAAGCAAACTCAAAGTTTAAACACGAAATTCGGAAGGCCAAGACGGCAGCAGTTATTAATTGCAAACAATCTACTTGGACATGGCAGTTCATTCATCAAACTTGTACTACCAATACTCTCAAGCTGCCACAGGAAGAATATGAGACCTACTTGGACTGGATTAATAATCCGACGGACCTAGCTCAACCAGATAAAATAATTCAGGGTGAGACAACCGTATTGGATAGATCTCCAGATCCAGAAATACCGACAGGTGGGAGCTTCTTAAAAATAGTAAGAACTGTTAGGATAATAGGATTTAATTTCCCTTTTACCTTTACGGACAAGATTCTTCAGAACTTTAACCTTACTGGCTTTAGTATGCTTTTCTCTCTCTGTCAACTTATAGTTAAAATGGCCAATATCAATCCTAAGTATAAAAAGGAGTGTCCCCTCATTATCTCTAACTACAGTCCTATATCCGCCTTATCTCCAATATCGAAAATCGTTGAAAAAGTAGTCTTCAAGCGCATGGCCAAATATCTTTGGACTAGGATCCCTAAGCAACAAACAGGTAGTTGCCCTGGACACAAAGAGATTTGGACCCCTCTCCAGATCTACATGAATGCCATTCAGGCCCGTAACCTGCGTAATAATTTTATTATAGTGCAAACAATGTATCCAAGGCATTTGATACCATCTCTAGACCACAGTTATTTTATGATCTTGAGAACCTTGGAGTTTCTCACGTCTATATTGCCTTGTTACAGGAATATTACCAGGACCGTCTCAATATCATCGGTTCTGACCCGATGGTCGTTAAAGAATCCAAACAAGAATCCAAGGGCGGTCTGGCTTAGCTCCGTTATTATTTGCTGTAGCGACTGCAACGATATTTGACCATAAATTTAATCTGCAGATTGCCAGTTATGTTGACGACAACGTTTTATTTGCGATTTGTCCTATCCAAGACCATAAGAAAATTATTGATTTACTATAGCAAGACCTGAGCTACTTGGCGGAATGGTACTCTAACAGAGGCCTTAGATTAAACGAGGACAAGACTAATATCATGATGTTACCTAAACATGAGAGCTATTCTTCCACCATCAAGATATTGGGTATTTTTTTTGACACCATGAAGTTCAGTGAATATACAGATCAACTAGTATCTACTGTACACCGCAAATTCTATATGGTCAAAAGGCTAAGATCCTTCTTTACTATCCGACAGATGTGCCAGTTCATATTAACAGTGATTGTGCCTCAGCTCACTTATGGAGCCCTATTCTGGTCCTTCACTTCTTCTGTCAATTTAAAGAGATTTTCCGCTGCTTACAATACGTTAATTCGGACAGCCTTTAAATTGGGAAGAACAGAATCTGTGACATTGACATGCTCGAAGTATGGTCTACCTACAGTTCTTGAAATAATGAAAGTTGCGTTGACAGCAGAGGTGGCTGAAGCTCTCCGTAATGATGAACACCCTGCCATGTTTGTCCGAATCTGACAAACGCGGGGATACCTTTTCGAGATTCCTAACATAGTGTCATCCGTTAAATCTAAAAGCTTTCCGTATAACGCAATATCTTTGTGGAATGACTTGATTTTTGACATACAGTCTATGGCATACCTATGCTTTTCTGCCTAATGCACCACGTCATGTGTCCACCTAAAAAGACGCCTTAACCAATATTACCTCAGTATCAATATTACCTTATGTTTGATTTTTATGGTCCTGCTTTAGGCCCTCTCTAGGTTTCCCTTTTTTTTTTCTGGTTAATACCTTACTTGTCGTTCCTGGCCTCCTTATTAGACTTCTGCCTAATGGCGTGTACTTTTAACCTCCCTTTTTACCCTCTTACCCTCGAGATGGGGTGCTTACTAAATAAATAAATAAATAAATAAATAGTCATGTATTATTCGATGACTGCAAATTCTATTTGGTTCTGGTTTTAAATAAACACTGAAGCATGTGTTATTCTGTAAAGTGTGCATTCTGATTGAAAATAAACCATGAAGCACAAGCATTCTACTAGATTTTTTCAACTTGCATATTCTGTTAGCAGTGATATTACAAAAAATTAGCGTATTTATTCGTGTATAATGCGACCACCATCTTTAGAGTTATTCGTGTATAATGCGAAAAATACTTCATTATATGGAATTGCAGTTATAAATTTGCCGTTATGCAGAGGGAGCACTGTATTTGCCTTATTAGTATATTTGTTCATGTAAACAAACTTCAATAACCCAGTATTTTTCTGAAATAAACAATTTCCGAAAGCTTTTAACAATCTAGTCTCAAACAGAAGAAAATAACTAAAGAAACTTCTTCAAACGTATCACAATAATAAATAGAAAAGGGCAGGAAAATTCTGCGACCTGGGCTTACAAGTCGGGGCCTGCTCTGCTGATTGAGCTGTTTGGTGGCTTCATGGAAGCCATTTGGATGTCTTTAATAGCATGGCAGTACATCTCCGTGGTAGCTCAATTGGTAAGAGCGGTGCCAGCGATAGCCATGCTCCCTGGTTCAAGTCCCAGGAAATTTTCCTTCCCTTTTCTATTAATATTAATTTAGTCTCAGGCTAGTTTTGTTAAACTGTACCATCGGGATTTCCTTTCATTCTTGGATAATAGGTTCTAAAGTTTGGGTCTCATAAAATTTATAATAACTGGGTTCAACTTTATACTTTTATCAATGTGCTTGTTAATCTTTTTTAATATACTACTTTATATTTTTGCAGGCTTTCTTATTAGCAGAAAAAGATCCTGAATATAAAGAACTTGTTTATTTACCATATGCAAAGTATCTTGCAGAATGTGACCGCTTTGTGGATGCACAGAAAGGTAACTAAGAAAGTTTGATTAAAATTATGGTACTTCGTTTATTCATATGACAGTCATGTATTGGAACAGAATCTAAACAGATATTTTTATATAATCTAAACAATTATTTTATATTCAGTGAAATTTTTACTAACAACCACCTTTATATATATGTATATATATGTATACACTGATTGGAAGAAAGTAATTGAACACTTTCGATTTTAGACGTTTTGTCGAATATCTAGAAAAATACTTGACGAATTAT
>JAHWFO010089838.1:164843-183861 GCA_023313115.1 Rhysida immarginata | reverse complement strand
ATGAAAGGGCTGCTAGCCCATTCCTCTTGTACCGTGATGGAGGTGGGATTAAATGCCGAAACTATACTCTGCACAATAAAAGAAAAAACTGGGCGTGGTGCCAAACTGGTCTGTTAGCCAATCAGAAGCCTAGCTGAGCGCTCAGCCAGGCTTCTGATTGGCTAATAGCAGATTCTGGCACCATGCCAAATTTTTCTTTTATTGCACAGAGTTTAGTTGGTTTTAAACTACAATGTTGTATTCCAAGGTTTCTTTTCATTTTCGTAACAGAATTTGGACGATTGCCTTTTTCACATTTTCCCATACTGCAGTGGAACTAAAAAATGAAAGCTTGTACCTTGGACCGAGGGCAATAGCAACAGTATATATTTCCTTGTCTTCCATGTTTTGAAACCTAATCTGTAAGCAGTCGTGAAGCATCTTTTTTATCATTTTTATCACAGAGTCCTTTTGGTTTTTTTTCAAGGTAACGAAGAAGTGTTGCAACAGAAGGAATCATCATAGCAACTGAGCATTCTTTAGCTCTAGCCTGTAAAGTGAGTTCTTGAAATGGTTTGAGTACTCGAATCACGTTTTCTATAATAGCCCACTGATTGCCTGAAATAGTGGATGTCATGTTCAGCAGCATAGAGCCCAATTGCACAGTTTTGTTCAAACAAGTGATCCAAACGTAATATAAGTGGAATTCCACCTTGTTACAACATCCTGAAACAGTACATGTGTGGGAAGTCCTAGTTCATTTTGTATCTCCTGTAATAATGTACAGTGTGTTACCTAATTTAGTGAACACCCTGGAATTCGACCTTTGGCATAAAAAAACCCACCAAAGTCAATGTTTTTTCTTCATATGGAATAATTAAGCAAAAATGGAAAAGTACACGATATATTTTAATAACTTTTTCAACAAAAAGGAAAAACAAAAAAAAACAAAAAAACTTTGGGCTAAACCATTTGCTTTCTTTGGGTATTACCACATACATAAATATTCAATATCATTATTCCAAGACATTTTGTCTGATTTCAATGATGGCTACTCGCAAAAGACGTACAGAAGCAGACCAAGGCAAAATACACGTCCTCCGAGAGACTGGACACTCAGTTCGTGGAATTGCGAACATTATTCAACGCCCTGTAAGCACTGTGGCATTTTTTCTACAAAAAAAGGATCAAAAGCCAACTCTTAAGGCGAAGCGTGGGCCAAAACAAAAACTGTCCAAGTGTGATAAACGTCACATTCGCCATGAAGCTTCAGCAACTGGACACTCTGCTGCGAGAATTAAGTCAGACTTGAAGCTTCCAGTGACTAGAAAGACTGTATGGAAAGTGTTGGCAAGTTCTTCCAATCTGAAATATTTGAAAAAATCGCAAGCTGCCTTTAACAGCTGAGCATCGTTCGCAACGTCTACAGTGGGCTAAAGAACACATGACTTGGGATGGAGAATGGCTTAGTGTGTTGTTCACTGACAAAAGAAGTTTAATCTCGATGGACCAGATGGCTTGCAGTCTTACTGGCACGACCTTAGGAAGGAAAAGCAGTTCTTCTCAATGTACATGCAGAGTGGTGGCTCAGTTATTGTTTGGGGAAGCTTTGGGTCAACGGGACAACCCCCATTGCATTTGTCACCACACACCTGAATTCACAGAAGTACTAAGACTTGCTAAAGGAATACGTTCTATCATTTGGAGAGTCGATTTGTGGTGAAAACTGGACATTACAACAGAATAATGCTCCTTGTTACAGCGCTGGTGCAACAAAAACATGGTTGAAATCACAAAATGTGGACGTAATGTGGTGGCCATCAAGAAGTCCAGACTTGAACCCAATTGAAAACTTATGGGGGATTATGGTTCGCCAGGTTTACAAAGATGGTTGTCAGTATGACAACGTTGCTTCACTGATGAAAGAGGCCATCGAGGATGTGTGGTACAACATTGACCCAGTGATCATCCACAATCTTGTTAATTCAGTTAAGGAACGTGTTTTCTGTCTTATCCAGGCCAAAGGAGGCCCAAGTTCTTATTGAAGTGTTTTTTTTGTTTACAAATTACAAGTCCACTAAAATATGTAACACACGATTTATATTTTTTTCACAATATCTTTCACGCTGGCAAACTCTCCCAAAGAATCATCATGTTTTCTACTTGTTCTTTTTGTACGCAATATTAAAATACTGTTAGCGTATTTTCCTGATTTTATTTAATGTTTTTGTGTGAATTCCAGGGTGTCCACTAAATTAGGTAACGCACTGTACAGGCTTTAAAATGGGTTACTATTTGGCGGCATATGGCTATAATATCTGCGACAGATCTTTGTTTGAACAATGCATCTTTGACTGCAACTTGCAGAGTGTGGATAAAACATGATTCGTGTGGAATTCCAGTATCTCTAACATCATTTACCATGTTTATCCCATTGTCACGAATTAAAACATGAATGTGCTTTGTCTTGTTTATACTCCATCACTTGAACAACTCATCAAATGCAAATGCAATGGCCTATGCAGTGTGGCTTTTAGGAAAATGCTTGCAGTTTAGGACTGGATTTGTGAACAAAGTCTTCAGTGAGCCAGTGACCAGTAAGGCTGAGAAAGGTCTCATTCGTACTACTGCATGTCCATACACGGTTTATCTGAACGGTCTGTACAAACTTGGAGGGGAAGTAGTATGGGTGATTCTAAGCAAAAAAGTTCATATGAACGTGGGTCCGAAATTGAACGATAACTGAGATGTGAACAGAAATAAAAATGCCGCCACCAAGATCAATAAGTTAATAATTCAAGTTCTGTAACATCTAGAATGATGAATTTTGGTAAAACAACAGGGTACATAAAACTGTGTGTACCATTAAAATTTGATTGAATTCCAACGAATAGTTTCTGAGTTACACAGTCAAAATCGTAACACGTGCTGATTAGTACTCGCATGTGAGCACAGGTTACGATGTTGAATGCGGAACTCCGAAATTACTGGTTGGAATTTGATCAATTTTTAACGGTACACACAGTTTTATGTACCTTGTTGTTTTACCAAAATTGATCATTCTAGATGTTACAGAACTTAAGTTATTAAACTTGTTGATCTTAGTGGCGGCTTTTTTATTTCTTATGAACTTTTTTGCTTAGAATCACCCATACTACCTCCCCTCCAAGTTTGTACAGACCGTTTAGATACACCCTGTATATCAGATGTAAGAGAAATTGATGTAATATCTGCTAAGGAATGATAATAGTTGCTTAGCTCGTTCATATATATGTGGAATGATGACTTCTGAGAAATACTTTCGACTGGGCATAACATACTATGGAATAATCTCTTTCATAAGGCCAACAAACCCCAAATCTTCTATGATTGAGTATGGTTGATTATCAACAGCTATCAATTCACCTATTCGATAGTGTATGGTGCTTCTCTGTGGTCGTTAATGTCCCAAATTCCATTTGTTTTTTTGAAGCTTTCTAGGGCACATGGCTGACATTCAGTTTGTCGTTTCCTTGAGGTGCTTGCATCAGACGTAGCCACACTTGTCCTCTTTCTTTCTTCTACGGCACTTTCATATTCTTTGTACTCCTCACTATGCTTCTTTTTTAAATGATTTATAAGTGGGATTGTAGAAAATGTTTTTGCCCTCTTACCGCCTCTTGATATAATATGAGATGGATCACAAATCTGCAACTGGCTTTCGATGCATCTCCAATTATTACTTCAAAATACTTCCACACAAAGCTGCTCATCTTAATACAGCCCTAAAGTTAATCTAAATTAATGAAAATATGTACAAACACTAGCCTCCTTGCACGGCTCTCTATCACAAAATTGAATAGAATGGAAGGGTGCCATCGGTTGTTAGTTATAGAGTATGCAGGGTTTTTTTTGTAAATTTGACTGAACACCTATATTCGGCGTTAATAAATATTCGGCCGAATATCAAATACTTTCACTTTTAGCCGAATACCGAATATTCGATACATCGCTAAACAAAATGGATTATCTGAGTGGAAGTAAGAGGAGTAATAAAAGCAGTTACCAAAACAAGGAAAATGCTGAAGTCAAATTAAAACTAAATGAAGTATTATACATTCCTGATCTACAATGTAATTTGATGCCTGTATCAGACATTGTAAGTAATGTAAAAATAAGATAATCATAAATGAAGATGTTTCCAAAAATATTAGAAGATTATAAGAACTCTGAAAACTGCAGGTAAAATAAGAGGTGTGTCCAAATGAAATTCATTCAAGTCAAATAGATATTGTAAGAAGAAGGCAGGGAACAGGAAACACAAGCAAAAAGAAAGAGTAGTATTTAATGAACAGTATTGTAAACGCTTTTCTCAAAAGAAGTTGCCCATGTCATTTAGGCACGCATCCCACTGTTTGGGAAGACAGGAAATTCCGTACGTGAAATTGAACCAGTGAGTTGCTGTTTTAACATCTGAAACTGTTTCCTGCACCTCCTCCTTGGTGTGGAATATCATTATCCCTTGAGGAATTTCTTCAACAGCCTAAAGAGATGAAAGTCACAAGGAAAATAATCCAGGCTGTGAGGAGGATGTTCAAGAACCTCCCATTTGTTCTTGGCTAGTGCATCCACAACAACTTTAGCACCTGTGCATGGAGAACTCCTGAAGGCAGCATGCCAGATCACTTGTTTTTGATAGCCATCTGTTTTTGTGAACAGAATTTCCTGATACCCTAAACAGTTAAAATAATGTCCATTTTTGCATTTCCATACGGTTAGTCAAATCTCACACAAAACCTGTTATATATATTTTATTTTAGTTAATGTCGATAATTCGAATTTTATTTTACTTACCCTTGATAAATCAAAGCATTTTGCTCTTCTCTTGAGATTTCATGTATCTAGGTACTACTATAATTAAATTAGGAATAGAATCATGCTTCAAAACTAAAGAATAAAACAGAATGCTATGGCATATAAACCACTGGAACATGCCAACTATCGTTATCTACACCTCATATTCAATAAACAGATTGTAATCTGTTGGAACAGTCTCACCTGTAAAGAAGAAAAATGTGCGATCTGTGTAGGAGATGAGAACTACATTTATAAGGAATCCAGTGTGTAAAGGATCTTGGAACAATTGCACATTGATCTTTGTGGCCCTTTTTGACTGTATTCATTTGGTAGTAGCAAATGTATGATGACATTTGAGTTTAGCAGAAGATATTTCATTGAATTTCTAAAGTCCAGTTCAGAAATCCCTGAGAAAAAAAAAGTTATAGTACATGTAGAAAGAAGAGAAGTTGATAAGATTTGAAAGTTAAAGCGATAAGAACAGATATTGGTGCTGAATTCTGCAATATTTCTTTATTGACATCTACATGTACAGTCATGGACAAAAAAAACGCTCCTCACTCTGTGCTGCTATATTTTTAAATGAGCGTTTACTACTTTTGCCACTAGGGGTCTGATATCGATTAGCATGTCAGTTTTTTTGCTGTATTTTGATTACAAGTGCACCACACAGCAATCTAATGATAAAATTTTGATTTAATATTTGTTCTCAATTGACTTTTGGATAATGATTGTGAACAATATTTATTGTTTTGTTATTGTTACCTTTAAAATGTTTTAGAAAAATAGTCCGTACGGAAGAAAATAGGATGGTATGATTTTATTGGTTAAAAATTTAAATAATTTTCTGACTGAACTAAACGATATCAGACACCTAGTGGCAAAAGTAGTAAACACTCATTTAAAAAAAAGCAGCATCGAGTGAGAGAGCGTTTTTTTTTGTCCATGACTGTACAGTTATTGTCAAAAAAGTATAAATCAAAAAAACTACAGCTTACTCTCTACAAAGCAGTGGAACCGTGGCAGAATCCTATATTCTACAGTCAGAAGCATGTTAATAAGAAATGAATTGCCAAAGAAATTCTGGATGGAAGCCAAATCAACTGCCTATTTGCATAATGCCATCTTAAACAAAAAGAAGAACAAAATGCCTATGGAGATCTGGAAATGAAGAAAATCATTTGTTGGAACTTTAAATATTTGGCTGCAAAACATTTTATTGAGTATTTGGCAAACTCCAGTAAATTAGATGAAAGAGGAAACTGTGTCTTTTCACTGATTACATTGTTCAAAAATGAAATTACACAAATGGACCTAGTTTTTCTTTATAGATTTTTGGACACCGAACATGAAAATAACAATAAAACTCCTCTCTTAGCTATGGTTGGTTCATCAACAGCTAGGTCATTTTGCACCCTTCCATATGACTAATATATTTACACAATCCAGAGAATTCAACATGACTATTATCTTTTATGCATTCTGAGGTTTAACCATAGTTCCAGATTAATTTGAGCATTTATATTTTGAATGTGTCACATATATTTGGATGTCCAACTACTAGGGATAAAATTTAACGAAGTCACTTTCACTAAAAAAAAAAAAAAAACTGTGGATAAACAATATTAATTAATTGTATGTGATAACTCTAGATGTAACAGAATAAACAGTTAAAAAGGTAAATTTTTAATATAAATAATGATTACAATTGGAGCAAAACATAACTATGAAATACCTCTTTTACCACAACATATTTTTTAAAGGATGTACATTTTGGCAGCTATGTTGCCATCATTCAGCCTTGGTTTGAAATTGTGATTGGTGTCAGTGTGTGTTTTTGAGTGTGTAGTGAATTTTGTGAATTTTTGCAGTTTTTGTCTGTTGTTTATGCTAATGTTAGTGTTGTGGTTCGTTTTGGAATAAATGCTGTGGGCGTGGTTTCGGCGTAAGTGTAGTAGTGTTGGTGTTGTATGGTGGAGTTTGTTTGTGTTTGCTTTGAAATTGATTGGAGCCATTATATTTTAGCGTTTATTTGATTTAATTGTCAGATCGTAAGCATTTAGTGACAATTGTAAGTTTAGGGAGGCTGAAACAATAGCTGTTAACGATCTTGCTCAAGCTTTGTTGCTGCAGCTTTTCCTGAAATTTAGTCGTCAACAAAGGCTTTGAGAGAAGGCTTTTGTTGTAAGAGAGCGATCGTCTTGGTAACGGAGTATCGTGCAGTGAAGCCGCTCAACAGTGTAAGTGTAGCGTTCAATCCCCCCGCCCCCCCTTCCCCCTGTTTCAGCAATGTTCGAGTAAAAATTGATAGTTTTGATTTACAGGATAAAAGGGGTTTTATTTCCTTGCTAATTGCCTATGTTGTTTGCAAAAATAGAAATACCCATCCTGTGTTGCTTGGATTTGACCTACTGCTGGAGTGAGCTCCCTTTTGATTATTGCGGATGGAACATTGTAAATCTATGTTCTTTTGTTACCAGGTGCTAATAAAAAGGAGCGACCAAGTTGAGAACTCGACGGTGAGATCATTCCTGTTTATTTTTCTTTACAAATGAAATCAGCATGTGTGTTGAGAAGATCGTATAATATAAGACGGAACAGAATTGTTTGACCGTCTCCTCTTCAATTTCGAGCTTCACTCGCTAGTTCTTTAGCAAATGCTGTCGTGATACAAACACAGTTTGTGCAGCTATATTGTTGAAATTTTCTATGGGCCATTATGCTTGTATTCCATCACCACAGAGTTAATGTATGTTCTCTTGCCAAATCAGACGGCTCCCGAAACTAAGTGTTTTTAATGCCATCACTCGTCCTCTGGTGCTATCCGTCCGTTTGCTTGAAACTTGTGAGGCTGAGGTGTGCACATGAGGCTGGCTTTTGAGCAGCATATTAAGCATTCGAATCCGTGTGTTTGTCACAACTGTTTATTTGTGCGGGGTGCTGTCAGTCAATGTGTGTCGTTGTGGTGGCTCTGAGAGGCGAGTAGAGGGTGCTGATGTGTGTTGTTAACGTTAAAGCGTCAGTCTAGTAAGTAAATGGAGAGCATGACGCCTTCCTGTGGCCCCCCCTATTCGACCCACGGATCAGGAGCTCTAGTGGAGTTGTGACGGGCGTCGGCCCCCATGGTTGTGCATTTTGGAACTGGTGTGCCTATGTTTGCTCGTTTCGCATAGCAGCTCATGTGCCAGCGAATGCAATTTTAGTACCAGAGTTGACTCAAGAGCTGTTTTTAGATTGTTTAGCGGTTGGGTATCTACCCATAGTTTTAATTGATCATTTTAAAGTTTGTTGTTTAATCTTAAATTTTGGGGCCCCAGACTAATGATTCTTATTAATATGTATGGTAAATTTCAAGGGAATAAAATGTTTATTCTTTTTGTAACTGGATCTGCTCCTTGCCCAAGCAACACCTCCCCTCGCAAGTCTAGAACAACCCGCTACTGCCGCGCATGGGTGTGCATGGTTGTAGGGTACCTTTCTGGCATCCCCACTCACATGCTCAGGGCACAAAATGAAATGAATTGAGAAGGAAATAAAAATCAATAGAATATAATCAGCCAATCAAGTGGTTAGTGCTGCTCCTGGTGTGGGTGGGGGCTTCCTGGGAAACATGTTTTTTCAACTGGGCACAATTTTCAATTAAAAGGTTTTAAACTTATGCATTCCATCAACAATCAGCGCATGTTAAACTTTTTTGAAAGTATGGAAATTCAAAAAAAGCAAAGGAGAGTTCTCATTGAATCAAGATTATGGACCCATAGGTGACTTCCCCCCTGATAACATGGATTAACTCAACACAAAAGAAGAACTACAGAAAAGAAGGAAGCCCCCAGCTACACCTGGAGCAGCACTAATCACTTGATTGGCTGATTATATTCTATTGATTTTTATTTCCTCCTCATTTCATTTCATTTCGTTTCATTTCAAACCGAGGCTGAATGATGACAACATAGTTGCCGAAATGTACATCCCTTATAAAATATGTTGTGGTAAAAGAGGTATTTTGTGATATGTCATGTCAGTTGACAGCGCACATATGCCCAGCCAATTAAATCTTAAGTTATAATTGTTTGTTTTGCTTTGTATCTGTGTTGCCTTGTCTTGTTAATTGGGTCCGTTTGTGGTCACTGGTTTTGGTTATTTATTTTATTATATATATTTATTATTTTATTGATGTTATAGCGATCGCTGTCGCGTTTTGGTGACTACTTTCATTAAGTCTAAAAGGAGAATATTGAATATTTATCTCTTAATGAGGCATTGTTTTTTTTTCTCATATTTTTTTTTTTTTTTTTTTTTTTTTTTTGATAATGTGTAGATACGATGTTAAGTTTTGTTTTGTTATATGAGCGTGTTGCTGTTCCGAGGCAGTTGTGAGAGGCAGCAGTTCGTGAGTAGAGGCCGTTTTTTGGTTGCCTGTAAGTTCAAGCATGCCGTTGTTCAAACTTTAGCCCTAATGGGTCGGACTATTGAAATGCTGTTATATATTTACTGCATCAGTAGTAGATAAATGTTTATTTGGAAAGGAAACGAAACGCTTTTTCACATTAGTTTAGTTTTTTTTTTTGCGTCACGAGTGATCGCTCGTCTTGTGTTTATAATGGCGACTCACGCTCTGCGTTCGGCCGCTGTACCTTGTCAGCCCTGTTAATTGCGATCAGCGTCAGCCTGATGTTTCTACCCGGTGGTATCAAGAAAAAACCAAGGACAGCAACCAATATGATGACATTCTGGGTAAGATCATTTAAGTTATTGGTAATCAACTTAAGAGTCGTTAATGATGAACAGCATTCCGTGCCTGGACAGTGCGTGCGCCGTGTGTTAACAACTTGGACGTGTGATGTGCTTACCTCTAAACTACGACAAGTGCAGAGAACAATTATAGTAAAAATTGATGCTTGAAAAAAAATAGATTAACTGTATCAGTATTTGCTGTAGATATAAGTATTGATCAACACTACATGACTTTTGGATGTTGTTGTTTGGAGGTTTGGGGAGGCCAGTCGTGGTAGTAGTGGCATTAACCCA
This sequence comes from Rhysida immarginata, assembly GCA_023313115.1. Taxonomy (NCBI): domain Eukaryota; kingdom Metazoa; phylum Arthropoda; class Chilopoda; order Scolopendromorpha; family Scolopendridae; genus Rhysida; species Rhysida immarginata. Next base: position 174,018 of record JAHWFO010089838.1, on the reverse strand, counting down.
GCCGAGTGTGCAAGTAGGTGAGGCAGTTGAGCGTGAGTGAGCGGTGCGGTGTAGCATGGGATGTCTTTGCTTGCAAGTAGACAGTTTTCCCACAGCCACCCACTCTCGGAGCAGTTAGCTCTTTTGGTCTGTTCGTGTTAGAATCCGTCCCCCCGGAAGGGTTACCGTGGTTCCCCCTTCTGTTGGTAACTAAAGGAACCACAGGGGTCAGAGTACGCTACTTTGATGGGATATAGGGAGCTGGCTCTAACTGGGAAGCCAAAACTTTAAGCTCCTCCTACCTAAGTCCCTTGTGACAATGCAGCTCGTGCTGTGCTGATGAAAGGTGCATTTAGTCACTCTCATAGCCACGCTTAGCTGATTACAGGTCACCCGAAGTTAATGTGATGATAATGTCACTGTTTATAAGTGTATAAACATTTAGGAGATAAAATATATAATGTCAGAGAATCCTCATAAGGATGTGTATAATGATTATTTTGGAGATTGTTGAAATATTGTTCTTTTTTTTTAAGTCACCAGTGCACTGCGTGTTTTAAAATTTAGATACAAGTATTATTTGTTAATTAGAATAGTCATTCCAGGAGAATAAAAGCTTTATGTTACGTGTTAATTAGAATGTCTGTGTTTTATTTTTCACTTTCTATTATCTGCCCCCAGCCCCTGACAAGCACTCTTCGCCGGTAGACTGCATATTAGTGGGGTCCCTTATACTGTGCGCCACATAATTATAGGACCACCGATATTTTCCCTTGTCTGCAAGAAACAAAATAAAATAATTAAAACATTGTCGCTGTATCAGATTCTCACAACTATTATTTATTGTTTCCAAAGAAAATAATGAAAAACAAACAACAACAAGAATGAGAATTTATAAAAATAGAAATTAAGATGCCCCATGGACCACATGCACGGTCGAGCAGTGCCATCGTCGATTTTGTTTCAAAGTGAGGCTGGGCTGGCAAGCTTTAGTTAGGGTTAAGCTGTACCCATGTGTTGGCAGTATGGTTTGTTAGCATAGCAGCATTTTATTACAAGTAAATTACTGCTGTTTTTGAAATGTCATCTAATTACGAGTTTAGAGTCTTTACCCAATATTTGCCATGGTGATATTGAAAATTGTTTGGAAAAAACAGTTAAAGCAAATTTTCAAAGAGGATACAAATTTTTTGTGGAATCTTATATACATGATTATCAAGGTTAGTCAAAATTAAATTAGCAAAAATAAAAATTACTATGTTGAAATATGTACAATTTAATTCTTTTTATTGTACATTTTGGAAGGTGTTATTTAAACAGATGACAAGAAAATGATAATCTAAAAACAAAAGTTTAGTAAGTAATGGTAATTTTTTATTATGCATGTGCTTTTGGTGTATGTGTATACTTAGCTTAAAAAATAAATAAAATAAATGCTTCATACCCACATCAATAATTGGTGGTGGCAAATGCATAGTTTTGTTGATTGATATGTTTGCATACTTGCTTCTCTCGCTAGCAATATTTATTTCCCCACAAAGTAGTGATTTATTGACACATGAAGAAAGGTACTTTTTTTAATTAAAATAAATATTTTTCTTTCCAATTCAGCATGTAGATGCAGATTCTAGCATTAATATTAGGGCAAAGTGTTACAGATCAATGAAAAAAATGATAGCCCTCATGATCATTTGTACATCCAGGCACACAGCAATGTGCCATTTTATATGAGAGTAATTATTAGGTTAGCAATAAATAGTGAAAAAGTAAAAATCACAACTCACTAAAATTTCACTATACTGCCAACACATGGGTACAGCTTAACTTAATTAAAGCTTGCCAGCCCAGCTTCGCTTTGAAACAAAATCGACGGTGGCGCCACTCGACCGTGCATGTGGTCCATAAGCATAGGACCAGCATCACTTAATGTCGTTTTTCGAGCAGAAAAATTAACAAAGCAGTGATTAACAGTCAATAGATGACACTGGTGATTACCTAATAGGGTTGACTCCACAAAAACGTTCAAGTGGCTGTAAACAAGCAACTTAAACACAATGCCTCGTAACACTACCTTGTCAGACTATGAAAGGGGTCAAATTGATGCTTTGAAAGCTTCTGGAGTGAATGCACGAGTTATAGGAAAGGCTATAAGTCGGTCACATAAAGCTATACTTAATTATTTGAAAGCTGGTGCTCAGTATGGCCAGAAAAAGAGACCTGGGAGACCTTAGAAGACGACTAATCGACAAAAAAGGGCGATTATTAAAAAAATGAAAGACCCCACAACATCTTTGCGTGCAGTGGCTAATTCTGAAGATGTTCCAGTATCAAAATCAACTGTGCAACGGATTGTGAAGCAGGCATCATCTCGTGTACACGAAAAGAAACTGCAATCAGCACTCCAACTGCACCACAAGCAGAAACAGTTGGCCTTTGCCCAGTCAGTGATGTTCTGGACAGAAGATTGGAAGAGAGGGGAGAAAAAATTCAATTTAGATGGGCCAGACGGCTGGCAGTATTACTGGCATGACATCAGGAGGTCAGAAGAAATGTATTTCATATGGCAACAGGGAGGAGGATCACTTATGGTCTGGATTGGCTTCGAATGGAATGGTAGAATCAATTTAGCTATTGTTAGTGGAAGAATGAAGACTTCAGATTATCAAGATCTGCTTGATATTCATCTTTTACCGTTTGGGGAGAAGATTGGAGGGACCAGATGGATTTTCCAGCAAGATAATGCCCCAGTTCACCGTGCAAACAGCAGATATGAGTGGTTTTTAGCAAATTGGGTGCAAATTATTGACTAGCCTGCCCTATCTCCAGATATCAATCCAGTGGAAAATGTATGGGGCACTTTAGCCAGCTCTGTTTATGCAAGTGGTAAACAGTACCGCAATATAGAAGAATTAAAGTATGCTGTGTTAAATGCCTGGGAAGAAATTAATTCAGATTATCTGCAAAACCTGGTCACAACTATGCCAAACCGAATTTTTAAAAATATTGAAAAAAGGGATGATTTATTGGGCATTAAGTAATGCTGGTCCTATACTTATGGGGCAGCTTAATTTCTATTTTTATGAATTCTCATTCTTGTTGTTGTTTGTTTTTCATTATTTTCTTTGGAAACAATAAATAATAGTTGTGAAAATCTGATACAGTGACAATGTTTTAATTATTTTATTGTTTCTTGCAGACAAGGGAAAATATGGGTGGTCCTATAATTATGTGGCGCACTATAGGAGGTGGGAGGGGGCAACTTCACAATTTCATAGTTATGTTTTGTTCAAATTGTAATCATTATTTATATTAAAAATTCATATTTTTATCTGTTTATTTTGTTACATTTAGAATTATTACGTACTATTATATTTAGAAGTCACTTTCTTTATATTCATTAGTTTTTGTTTGTTTGTTTTTTTTTTGTCTGCTGCTTGTGGGGAATGTCCAGTGCATCTTTCTGAAGCATGCAGCAAAAATCTACTGCTGGAAACATTGCAGCATTCCACTTTTTCTTTGTCTATTTGTTCCATTCAGAAATGTCCTCTTGAAATTGCTCCCAGTGTTCATCACTGAAATTTCCACAGTTCTCAGGGAAGACATTGATATGTAAATGTTGGACATACATCTTGTGTGTGATATTTCTAAATTGCTTGTAAATAGGTGATAGCTCTTTCACAAGGTCCATGTACCGGGAGTAACGCCGCAGCGGCTGATACGCCGCACACGCCAAAATTTAACATAAATGTTAAATCTCCGGCGGAAGCGCCGCGGCGGCCGATACGCCGCACCCCCCCCCTCCCCTCCCATCACACACGGTCCGTTTTGTATAACCGCGTTTTATAAGAAATTCAATAAAGAAACCAAAATTCAATATTTTTAAGATATATTTTATTACTCGAAACCTTCAAAATCAGAAGTTTCCGAATCAGAATGAAATATAGATAAAAATTCTTCCTGCAGAGGTGGGTCACTTTCTTTCTCGTCTTCCTCTACTACCACAGATGCGGGAATCTCTTCGTAAGGCAGGCCAGCCGCCTTGAATCCTGCAACGATGCAGTCTGGTCTGACATCTGCCCAGGCTTTAATAATCCATGAGCACACTGTGCTACATGATGCTCGTTTCATGTGGCCAGCCTTTGTGTACTCATGGATGCCCTGGCTCATCCATTTCTCCCAGGCAATGCGTACACCTAGCTTGAAACACCTGTTAACTGAAATATCGAGTGGTTGCAACTTTTTCGTTAACCCACCAGGCATAATCCCAAGCTTGCTGCTTGCGGACCTGCAAGCACTCTTTACATTCTCCGATAGATGGGCATGCATGGAATCCATGATAGATTATGCTCGTCGAAGTTGAAACCAAATACTGATTGCCATGAAACGACAATCGACAATCGAACAGTGTAGTGTATCGGTATTCGTGTGGAACTTGAAGCATAGCTTCCATAATCTCACCCTTCATAATCATATTCCAAGGGAAATACACTGAATTAGAAAAGAAGCCTGATGTACCCACAAAGGTCATCCAAAGTATAAAAGAAAAAATTGCCTCCTCTTGGTGGAGGAAAATTTGATTGACGATTGTCTAGACTAGAAGCAGACCACTAGTATTAGATAAAACACGACCTATGAAGTCCAGTAATCTGGAAATAAGACATTATCAATGTCTTCAAAATTAATATCAAGTATATGCCTTGGATCACGATATCTCTTTCTATGCATAGGATGCTTTAAAATGCCCGAGACTAGCTCGTTGCTATGATTTTCTATATTGGGCAGCATGGATTCCATGAGCCCTTGAACGTATTTGCCAATATGAGTCATGTTGAAGTCATTATAAATGGAGGAATTGCGAACAATTCTCCGATCTTTTTGCGCAATAGTCCTAAGGGTAACGTTTTGGAACGTTTGCAGTTCTTTCCACCTAGTCTTACATATTGTGGCCCAGACGGGCATACCATAGGTCAAGATAGTCCGAACAATGACCTTATAGAGTAGGAGTTTATTATCAATGTTTAGAGCACTATTTCGGCCCAGCAGAGAAATCAAGCTAAACTTGGCTCTCCTAGCCTTATTCAACGCATAAGTTGCGTGGGGAGTCCAGGTATGTTTAGAGTCAATAATAACACCAAGATATTTATAAGTTTCAACCCAGTCCAGTTTTTTGCCATATAGTGTTAGAGAATCTAATGATCTCTTTCTCTTCTTGGAAACAAACATCGCCTTGCATTTGTCTACATTCAATTTTAGCCTCCACTTGCTAAACCAGCTTTCACACTCCTTTAGAGCCTTCTGCAGCCGCGAGACTACTACGGCTGGTTGACGAGAACAGGTCAGTATAGCAGCGTCATCTGCGTAAAAAAAGAGCTTACATTTAGAAGGACTTGGAAAGTCTCGCATAAAATAATTGAATAATACTGGCCCCAGGACTGAACCCTGTGGGACACCAGCTTTTACTTCATACATAGGAGATAGACTATCTCCAACTCTGGTCTGAAAGAACCGGTTGGAGAGAAACGAGTGTATCAGAGTAATTATGTCTTGAGGAAATCCATCCATAATCATTTTAAAAATAAGACCATCGTGCCAGACTTGGTCGAAGGCTTTGTGTACATCGAGGAAAACGACCCCACAGTACATAGAGAGATTAAGAGGCTCATTGATATCCGCTGCGAGCCTCCATGTTTGGAGTTGGCAGGAATGGTTTGAGCGAAAGCCAAATTGTTCATCGCGGATGAGATCGTTGGCATCACAGTGCTCAATGAATCTCTTGAGAATTGTTTTTTCCAGGATTTTGGAAATTGATGGTAACAAGCTGATGGGCCTGTAGCTAACAGGATTTGCAGGATTTTGTCCTGGCTTAGGAATGCTTAAGACAACTGATTGCTTCCAAGCATCCGGGAAGTAAGTGTTCTTCCAGCAGTCGTTAATCACTTTTGCAATATCTTGAATTGTATTTGGAGGTAAATTTTTCAAAGCAGTGTTCTTAATAGAGTCTTTACCTGGAGCTTTTCTCGTTTTTAAATTTTTAATGATGCTTAGGACTTCATTTACATCAATGCTATGTTTTGGGAATTCATTGCCGTGAATACTATAGAAGCCAGTTATGCAGGATTTTACTTTCTCGGACATATCAAGTCCTATTTGCCGACCATCAGTAGGCGTGACAAACTGTTCTGAAAGTGAACTTGCAATAAGCCGCGCTTTATCATCATCATTTGTGATGAATTTGCCATTTTGGGCTAACAGAGGTGGGATATTAATGGCTTTCTTGTTTTGCAAGGCTCGAACCATGCACCACATAGAGTTATCGTGGGTCGACAGACTCTTAACTTTATCATTCCATCTGTCATTACGAAGTGCTTTTACCTCCTCGTGAACTCTTCTAGTGAGCCGATTATATTTGGTCTTAAGCCATGAATCACGAGTTCGGTACCACTGCCTTCTGACCTTATTCCTTTGTTCAATTAATAATTTGATTTCTGGGGTGAGATCAAGGTGATCAGCTCGCTTCGACTCTAAGGGTGAAGCACTAGAGTCAATAGCTGCATTTATACGTTTAGTAAGCTTTTTTACATTGGTATCTATGTCGCTCGTACTATGTACGTTATTTAGTGGGTCGTCATCATTTTTGAGAATTTCTCTAAAAAATTTCCAGTCTTGTTTGAGCCTCAGTTCTTCTTTGAGGTCAATGTTTACGTTATCAAAATTTAGTGCAACTGGTTTATGGTCTGAGGATAGATCATTGACAGTATAGATACTGAATGATTTGTAGAAGCCCTTCAACAACACAATATCAAGTACATCGCTTGAAGGAGAATGATCACAATAATATGTATCATCCACAGGGCCTACTGCAATAATATCAGATTGCCTTTGCACGTAGCCATACAAAAGGACACCGTTTTGGTTATGGCATCTTGAATTCCAGTGCGAGTGCTTAGCGTTCAGGTCTCCCGCCATAATAACGGGAATATTCCCGGAAAACAGCTCGTCGAGCTCATTGGCATCGAATTTATGCTTGGGCGCATTATAAAGAGCCACTAGTTTCACCTCTCCCAGTGTGGCATCAGTAATGATAGCAGAGGCAGCTTCCATTCCCATATAGTCTCGGGTTGGTTCCTCCCGATGATGAATGCCTTTCTTAATAATAATTGCTGACCCACCTGACGGGGACTTTACTGTAGTGGGAAGAATTCTGTCTTTACGATAGACACAGTAACCAGGTAGCCTGAAGTCGCGGTCTGGCCTTAAGTGTGTCTCACATAGAAATGCTATGTCTATATCCCATTGGATTAGGAAGTTGTAAAACTCAATACGCCTCCGGGGGACCCCCCTGGCGTTCCATATTACGCAACGAAGTTTACCTCGATTTGTAATAGAATAGCATCGATCAGCCATACTGTCAGTGTTTATTCGTAAGTATTCCACTCATCAGTGGCATTTTCTTGCCTAGTTCATTTAACAAATTGCATACACTGCCAATTTGTTTATACATTTCTTGAAAATCATTCACGTTAATGCTCTTATCTTGTTTGGAGACCATTGAGGCATAGGAAATCTCCGGGGACACTTTAGCACTTTGCACTCTCCTGACTTGCGGATATTTAGCACAATTTGTGTAACTGGAGGTATGTTGTCCATTACATCGAATACATTTTGGGGGATCTTGTCCTTTTACATTTGGGCAGTCTTTTGACTGATGATCTTTAGCGCATTTGTTACAACGGGGGGATTCCGTGCAAACCATAGATACATGGCCAAATCGCAAACAATTATAACATTGTAAAGGTTTCTTATTACCTCGAAACATTTCAACACTGACAGCTAAGGGCCCTATGCGGGTCACACTTTTAAGTGTCTTATTGTGTTCAGTGTTTGATAACAGAACCAGAATCATGGGCATATCTATTGATCCTTTGGCTTTTTTAAGCCTAATCACTTTCTCAGGAAAGTAGTTAGCCTTTTTCAGGTCTTCATTAAAATCGTTAAGGTCATAGGTCACGTCTACATTTCGTATAACGTATTTGAGGACTTTTTCCGATTTAAGTTGATGATGCTGAATCTTTAGCACGTTATCAGCCTTAATGCCAGACACCAATTTACTATGCGTTTCCTCATCATGACACCTTATTTTGATCGTCTCTGCTCTGCCTGTGTGTACAGTAATTTGGTTAATCGCCACATGCTTTTGAATCTCGCCCAGGATTTGCTTGATTGGCTGACCGTGAGTACGTATTATGATTGGCGGAATATAGGAGCTGCTCGTGGTATTTGGCTTTTCAACAATTTTTCGCTGTTCGGACTTGCTTTCTCGAAAAGCAACAGCGATTGTATCATTTATATCAACAACATCCTTAATGTTGTCAATTTTCAACCCTTTTTTAGCCTTTTTAGATTTTGCAGGTATCCATTTATCCGTATCATTGTATAGCCGTTTGCGATTTGTACTAATCAGGTCTTTGCCATCGTTATCATTACTCCCTAAGCCGGAGGGGATAATTTCCATAGGCTGAGGATTCACACTTAGATAGTCAGAAGTTTCGCCTGTAGGCTGATTACCTTTCATTGACAGAGCAGAGAATTGATCTTTGAGGAACTGCTCCAACTTATTAAAGTTCTCGTTGGCTTCATTACGTGCTGCAGATATTTCAGCATTCATATTAGCAATTTTATCGTGGATTTCAGTTATGTTCCCTTTTAGTGACTCAACTTTTCCTTGTAAGTTATCATACTTAGTGCACATTTCTTGGCGCAAAACCTCTAGCTTATCCTTAATTATAGCATCAAAAGCTTCAAATCTGTAATCTTTACAGGCATCTTTATATAACTCGCCATACGTATATTTACCATCACTTGTTTTTTGGCTTGTAATGCCACTTAACGCTTTGCCTGAGTCTGGCATTATGATAAAATTTAAAATAATAAGTAAAGAATAGTCAGGCTGCTAGCCCTGAAAAGGGCTTTTCCAGAATAAGATCTGTAGAAAACAGCCTTAAAGCATAGGATATAAAAAACCGCTGACCTTAAGAGAATGTGCCTTCAATTAACGTTCCGTCTCCAATCTATACCATCAAAGAGTAGGATACCATCTATGAGTAGTGTGCCTTGATGACCAAATTGCCTTGAAACCAAAAGCGACCCCTTATATATCGCAACAGGTGTCATGCTAGCGGGTGTCGATTATTCTGAT
>JAHWFO010089838.1:136814-157863 GCA_023313115.1 Rhysida immarginata | reverse complement strand
CTGAGATCTCTCATCGTGTTGCTCCGTGCCTTCTGCTGATGATGATAGCGTCGCTATCGAAAAACGTTTACAGGTCATGTATTTATTTTTTCCTTTTGTATTTTCTTTTGTTTTATAAAACTGTTGTGGTTAAAGAGTTATTTTTTCGTTATTTCACTGTAAATTTACGTGTTCCCAAACCTAATTCCAGACGTAATGATATATTTTACTTATCTTTCTCAAGGAAGACAGTTATAAATAATCTTCCTTTTTTCCGAATGTACAAGTTTTGTAATATCATGTCAAACCTTATTGATATAAATGTTATGTCGTATGATACATATAAAGAAACTGTGAATGAAAATGTTAGGCTTTTATTATGATTTTTTTTTTTTCTGTTTTTATTTTAATGTCAATGGATTTTTAGTTACTCTTTGGTACCTAGTTTTGACTATACATTTTTTATACATTATATTCTTTCCTGCATTTTTATGTAATATTATGATATATATTTTCTTTGTAAGCTGTTATTGGGCTAATACTAGCCTGTTGCTTATAAACTAATAAACTAATAAATAAATAAATAAATAAATAAATAAATAAATAAAGAAAGAAAGAAAGAAAGAAAGAAAGAAACTTAGAAGTGAATGAAGGAATTGAAGTTTCAAGTGAAATGAGAAGCTGTTTACAAAATAAGAACCAAAGCAACTTAAGGCAGAATGTCTTAAAAGTTAGAAGTAAAAGAAGAAGAAATAAAGGAACAACTAAAGAAATGGGAGAAGAAAAAAAAAAGAGAGAGAGAAGAAAATGAAATACAACCAAAGGAACAAAATGTTAGACGTTCATCACAGGAAAGAAAAGTTAATCCAAAGTATGTTGCTAATACTCCAATAGAAGATGCCATTATAAAAAATTATAATCAGGTATTTATGTTGAATAACGGGATTGAGTGGGTGGTAGCTATTAATAAAGAACTGAAGTCAGAGTGTATAGGAAATTGTCGATATTTGATATGAGTGTGATAAAAAGTAAGTGGATTTTTTTGATAAAGAATGACAATGGAAAGACTATATGCAAAACCTGACTCGTAGCAAATGGGTCACACAACATATTTTATTCTACAAAGGAGTTGGGGGGGGGGGGTTCTCCATCGTGCTTTTATTTAACTTGAATGTTAAATTGTGCTCCCAGTGACCCTATTCAACCAGGTCCTTACTGTATTGTTTTCACAGCTGCTCATTCATGAATGAAGCATGAGCAGATGATATTTCCACACAGATGACCCTATATGGTCATTGCAGAAATTAAATCATACATTTTATATATTTTAAGTTTTTCCTTAAGCTAGGATTTCAAAATTTTATGCTTATTCTTCTATATTGCACTCATCAAAGTTTACTCCAAAGAGCCATGTCAAAAATAGACCAATTCATATGTGCAGGTAACTGTTATAAATTTAAAATGTACTTAATTTTTTGAAATATTTAATTGTTTTTGTCTTTAGCATTTCACAAGGCTGGAAAACAAGAGGAAGCGATTAAAGTGTTAGAACAATTGACCCTGAATGCTGTTAATGAAAATCGATTCAACGATGCTGGTTATTATTACTGGTTGCTTGCACAGCAATGTCTTGACAATGCCAATGGTAAAGTAGTTTTTTTAGTTAATGTGATTAATAATAATTAATTTATTCTTGATATACACTATCTACCAAAAAATAATTGGGCACCCCCCACAATAGATTAATGGATTTGTGTGATCATGTGTAATTTTTTAATTTTTCAACTGGAGTTAAACAATATCCCATTATAGAAGAGATGGCATGTGATACCAGAATTCGATAAGGGTGTAATTGTGGGATGCCACTTTAGTGGACTGTCTGGCATAGAATTGCTGCTAAGTTAAACAGGCCCAAATCAACTGTGGCATTCATTCTGTATAAGTAGCATTCATGACAAATTAACTGTGGCATTACAGATGAATATTGTAGGTATGATGAATGTTCTGCGCGACCGAAAATTCTGACCAACAGAGATTGCAGAACCCCGAAATTTGAAATTGTCAAAAACCAGGCACATCAGATGGATTTCAGGCATCTACAGAGGTGGCCATTGCCATTGGAAAATTGCAAACAGATGCCCATCACCTTGGATATTCAAGTAGAGCAGCCGTCCTCATGTCATGGAGACCAGTAAGTCTGAAAGGCTTAATTGGTGTTTAGACCATCGCAACTGGTCACTGGAGCAGTGGAAATCTGTTTTGTAGAGTAATGAGTCAAAAGTTCACACTGTTTGCACACAATGGACATGTATTGGTGTGGCAGCTCTCTGGGGAATGCTTTTTGCCAGAGTGCATAATGCCTGTCTGGAAATTGGTGGTAATGGGGAGTTTCATGTACTACAGTATTGGACCACTGGTGATTGTTCATGGTAACATGATCTCATAGCCATAGTATAATATTCTGGACAATAAAGTGCTCCCAACACTGTGATATTATTACAGAATGGATCTCTCTTGCTTCCAAGATGACAGTGCCAGATGTTATGTTGCTGCTGCTTCCATGCAGTGGTATGATGGGAACAATGTTCAAAACTTAGATTGACTCCACACATCCCTGACCTCAATCCCATTGAGCATCTTTGGGGCCTGTTGGAATGGTGAGGACAATAAGCAGCAGCCAATTTTTAGTATGCACCTGTGTGAGATTTTCCAAGAGGGATTGTAGAAAATTCCAGTGGACATCCTCTACAACTTAATTTCCAGCTGCTTTGGAGGGTGGCTGCTGTTAAAGATGCAAGAAATGGCCTCACCAGGTTTTGATGGTTCAAAAATTCCAGACAAATAGTTTATGTTGGAACTCAATTATTGTATATACTCGTGTATAAGTTGAGTTTTTTTTTGTTTGTTTTTTTTTTTCTCTCCAAAAAATGATCCCTAAAAACACATTCGATTTACCGAGTGTCCCAAAAATGAGCGACAATTTGAAAAATCAATTAATGAAAAACAGAAGGCGATAGAAATGTACGTTTGCTATGTTCTGCTTAGCCCTTTAATTTGGAAAAAACTCATCTTATAGTCGAGTAAATAATTCAGTGAATAATAATGGTAAATTCAGTTTTAAAGTAAGGTAACTAAAATCCTTTTTAACTTAATCAATTTTATTAATCTCAACATAACAATATTAATAATTAACCCAGAAGTACTCAGTTAAAATTTAATATAAGAATTTACAATTCAAAAACTCTCAATTTGATTAATAATAAATATTAGTATTTTACCTTTCAAAAAATATTTTCACCAACCATAGTCTTAATGATTAAAAAACAGATTCATATTAAAATATATTATTTCAAATATATAATTTATGAAAATTTATACAAGTATACTGGTATTTTCATAAAATAATCCAAAAAATATTTAGTCTTTGTTTAAAAATTTATTTCAAGGTAAGGATCAATCACAAATATGATATGTTTAAAAGTCTGTTTTAAGATCATTCAAAAAAATTCCTTAGAAAATGTAACAGTTTTTTTTATCTCTAGAATTCTATAGAATAATGGTTCTCATATAAAGACTAAAAAATCACAGTCTTTGTCGACACTTAGCACATACACGAAATGGATATTCTTTCACAGAGAAAAAATACGAGAATTTCAAAACCTTTTTTTCTTTTTTTTTTCTTTTTTTTTTTTTATCTAACATCATGGTGTAGATGAAACAGTTATGACTTTTCTTGAAAATTTATAGGTCCCGTTTTGCTTTAAAAAAAAAAAAAGCCATATGAACAGTAGAGTCACTTTAATGTGACTACCTCCTAATTGTGACGTCAGCGCTAAGTAACCAATCACAGAAGACACTAAGTAATGTGTCAGTGAGGCAAGAAATAACGTGTTATCAGCAGATTGGTTGAGTATATACAGTAAATTGTAGGCATTCGAAAAACATTTCAATCGTTGCAATGCAGAAACAGAGCAATTTATCAGATGTACAAAAAGGAATGATTTCTGGCTTTGGGCCCAAGGGTGGCAGCATTTCAGAAACTGCAGAGCTTGTGAACTGTTTCATGCTGCTATGGTAAAAGTGAACCATACAAGGAAAAATGGCACTTTAGAAAATAAGCAAAGTAGAAGTTGTGGTGTTCCGTGGGCCATAGATAAAAGAGGGGAATGGCAGCTGCAGTGGTGCGTTTGGCAAGTTAAAGTGCTACAGTGCAGCAACTTACTGCCCAAATGAATCATGGAGCTATTGGCCCCAAATTCTCTGACTTGACCCAATCGAGCATCTATGGGACCATTTTGATCAGATTATTCGCTCCATGGATACTTCACCTCGAGTCCTCCAACATCTGTCAACTGAACTGCAGCCAGCATTGCCCATTAATCCTGTAAACATTTCCAGCATCTCATTGAGTCTCTTGTAGCCCGTTTAGCTGCTGTCTGAGCTGCACATGGTGGTTATCTATATATATAAAGAAGGATGTTTGTTTCTTTGTTTCTTATGCAAATCTGCAGTTTTATTCCGATCTTGATAAAATTTCGCATACATGACCTTCAAAGCATGAGGAAGGTCACTGTCTACCTCAGATTTCGAAAAAAATAATAATTATTGATAAAAAAATCAATATTCATGGTTATGGCAGGGCATATTAATGAGAAATATCTCATGACCAACAATGCAAGACAAAGTTTTTGCAACAATAAGTATCAACAACGGTATCAACATGCAATTCACAAACACTCTGCATGGACCAACAATATATCTCATGACCAACAATGCAAATAAAAGTTTGTGCAACAATAGGTATCAACAATGGTGTCAACACGCAATGCATCAACACTATGCAAGGATCAACAATATATGTCTCATGACCAACAATGCAAGGCAATGTTTGTGCAATAACAGCATAGAATTTCCTGTTATTCAGGCTTTTCTTAGAAAAGAGAATTCTTAGTACTTAACAATTTCTTGAAAATCTTTAAAAATGATCGGTAACTGGAGATAATGAGTTAGCAGACTATTGAGAAAGAGTGAAAGACAATAGAGGAAGCACTCCTTAAGCTCCGTGCTGTATTGAGCAAATGGTAAGCAAGTAAATAGAAGAATCGGCGACCGCTAGACTACACAAAAGTGATGAATGGCCAATTTTTGCTTCAAGACATCGAAAGAAGAAAGGAAATTGCAACAACATCAAGTGTACATCTAAAATAAGATTACGTGAGTAAAAAATTATTTAGACTAGAAGGCATCCTTGGAGAGGTCCATCCATTGTGAGCCTTTAAAAAATTTTTTTGGTAAATCAAGTCCCGGTATATCATCTAAAATGGATTTTTTCAGTGAAGAGATAAATTCCTGTCTTTTGGATTTTTCTTAGAATGGATAGTCCCTTCACTCTATAATGTAGTGATTGAGTTATTATTTAACCAATTTGGAGGTTTAATTTAACTTTTTGAGGTTGTTCTGTTTACCTACAAGCGTAATTATCCTGGGCAACGCCGGGTCCTCTGCTAGTTCCTGATATTAGCAGATGGTTGCATTAATGTGATTTGACTGTTTATTATAATGCTCCTAGAACCATTCTTGCAGCGAAGCCCACATGTGTACTATCTCTAGCGAATAAACAAACCACGGGACCTTACCTATAATAGTACCACCCTAATCTTACGTCACAGAAACTAAGGCCTTTATATTTACAATGGATTATATAAATATAAAGTACATGTTCATCACATATCAGGCTCATTATAGAAGTTCTGAATCTCTCATTAAACTGAATAGAATGTTCAAACAGCTCAACAATAGCATAAGCTGTCTTTTTAATAGTCATTGATTTTTGAATTTATCCTTGTTTCATTCTACATTCTATGAAGTCATTCTCTTTCTTCCGTGCTCCGTAAAAATTCAGTACCTTCTCAAGACATTATTTAGCAATTGCTTCATCTCTGGCTTATACAGGGTGGATAATGGGGCCCCCCCCCCCCCCTTTATTTTCGTACCGAAGCAGATATGTCGATTTTGATGAATCCAATGAATAGGAAGTTGTGGGTAACCTCCCATGGAGCACTTTTCATCATCCCAAATATGCAAATTAAGACACATTAAAATCCTATCTTAAAAACCATAACAGATGCACGGAAAATTCCAATTGAAAACTTGTTCAGCATGGAATTCCAGACAAAACAAAAAAAAAAAAATTCCAAAATCCGATGAACGGATCACCAACAATCACATGTTGAATTTATTAGTTACCTCCCTAAGCACTTCACAAAGACATTTGAATGTTTAACATGCAAATCAAGAAATTACCAAAAATTACCAAAAATAACATTCACTTTCATGAGGAAAAACAAATAAAAGGCAAGTGTCAGCATACAAAAAAGAGAAAAATTCCAGGATGGCAAGCTACACTGTTCCTGAAATGGTCAACATGATCTTCTGCTTTGAAGAGGCAAGCTGAAACCTACATGCTGCAGGTAGGTTGTATCAAGACAGATACCCTAACGAATACCATCCATCTCATCATTCAGTGCGTTGTATTGTTCAAAGATTCGAGAATACAGGCAGTGTGAATGTTCGTCAAGGTTGATCGAGGGCACAAGACAACAAGGAAACAACAACAGTAGTTTTGCAGCAGTTGTTGCAAATCCTCACATAAGCAGCAGAGCAATAGCTGCAGATATTGGATGCCATCACAGAACTTTACTCAACATCCTACACACACATCAGTTCCATCCATACCACATTCGTTGCTACCAGGAGTTATTGCCTTCAGATTACATGGCTAGTTCCATCTTTTGCAACTGGTTTCTTACCTAACTGGATGATAATCCGAACTTTGCAGATAAGGTGTTGTGGTCAGACGAGGCACAGTTTTCCTGGGATGGAGTTGTCAACAGGCACAACAGTCATCATGGAACAGAAGAAAACCCTCCATGTCTGCGAGAAGAAACACATCAAGTGAACTGGAGAACAAATGTGTGGTGTGGGCTGTTTAATGGTTCCATAGTATGGCCATACTTTTTTTTTGACGGAACACTGACAGCAGAACACGATACAGGGTTGAAATTCTCAACATTGTAGTCTCAGATTACATTGATGATTGCCATTAGCCTCCTATCAGCGCATGTGGTTCCAGCATGACGGAGCTCTACCACATTACAGGTTGGTCATTCGTGATTGTCTAAATGAGATGTTTGACAACGATGGATTGGCCAAGGAAGGACCAGTTCATTGGCCACCCCGCTCACCTCATCTAACATCACTTGTCTTTTTTTTGTGGGGCTTCGTGAAAGAAAAAGCTTATGCCACTGCAGTATCTGGTACAACATATTGAAGAAGCATGCCGAGGAGTGGCACCAACTATGCTCGCATATGTAATGGCATCAGTTAAGTTCTGTCCCCAGTTTAACTTTAGAGTAAAATTATTTATGCAATGTGGCTGTTTGTAAATTACAAATAATTGTGATTGTTGGTGATCCGTTCATCGGATTTTGGAAATTTTCTTTTTGTTTTGTTTGGAATTTCATCAAATAAACCAGGCGAAACCACGATTCCACAACAAGAGTGGGCATTATAAACGTTTTTAACACTGTGATGTGCAAATCATTCGAAAATTGTTGTAAAATTTTCTTTACTCTATATTTTTTTTTCCTCCAGTTATTTTTATTTTTCAAATTGTTTTTTTTTGTTAAACTTTTCCTCAACAATCATTGTTTCTCCTTGCTTCTCTTGATGGCGAGCGGTTGCCATGGCAACTCCCTCTCCGAACAGATGTATTTGGATACATCGGGAGAGACGGGGAGGGGAGGGGCAGGAGTGAAGCAGGGGAGAGCATACAGAGCGAGAAGACAAGGAGAAGAACGGTCGTGATGAGAAGTTGGGAGGAACAAGATCGGGAGGAAGGCCTAATTAAGTATTCTCCTAAAGACAGATTGCTGATTAGTAAGTGACAGTGACGTTCCTTGTGAACTTCCTTACCTATCTCACCTTTTGAACCCCCTATGTACAAGCATATGTCGAGATTCCAATGACATTGAACGCTCGGTGACAGGGTTACTGAAACCTTCGTTAATTATTACTTGGATTAAGCGATCACTGACTCGTAAGCGACACTGACTTTCCTATGTAAATTATGTCCATATTGAGTGCGACAAACTAAAATACACTTGCCTATGTGGAGATTATATCACATGAATTGCATGATGCCAAGACTGCTGGGGCAATAAGGAAGCTTTGCTCTGGACACAGTGATCACTTACTCGTGACACTATCAACATCTCCTCTTCTGGTATCTGTTTCCATCAGAAGTAATACGACGTAACGGTCCAGCCTGTGTCGAGATCCTATCACACAAATTCTGGGTTCCTCGTTATTTGAATGGAGTTATACAATGCAGTGGAAGCTATTATTGTGGAGCACTTACCTATAATGGGATTTCATCGTATAAATTTAAGTTGCCCACACTCACTGAATGAATTACACAACGCAATGTGAGAAAACTGCTAATAATCAAAGATTGAAAGCTTCGATCTTCATAGAGTATATGATTGCTAGATTACTAATACCTCAGGAATCCGATTAATCACATGAGCAGCCTCAAGATATGACCTACACATCAACTGAGCAAGTAACACCGTCATTCGAATCAACATACGTGAGTAAAGCGTTATGTCTCTTCGCTTATGAATCAGTGTTGATTAATTCCTGCAAAGGAGTACATCTTCATTCATTAAGCATTAAAGAAGTAGCCATAGTGAACAAATTAATTGTGTGTGTGTGTTGGTGCTACAGTGCGTCCTTGGATCGAAGTGAGATTTCAAATCTGAATTGCTATTTAACAAAGGTTTATTTGTTATATATATGGCCTTGTTTCGAGTTAACCTGCCTTAGAAACTATATTTAGAGAAACATTTTATGCCCTTATTACTTAAGACTACTTTTTTTTAATTTTATCTTTTATTCGTTAAGGAGTCTTTGAATCATAGTTATAAGACTAGTTAATAAGTCAACTATTCCAGTTACAATCCTTTCTATTCACATTTTTATTATCCTGTTGATTTTAAAGCTCTATTAATAAAGTTTGTCATGTTTGAGCAATAAAAGCCCATCCTGATTGTTTCCTTTATTCCACTACATAACCTGAGGTATGTCTTGGTTTGTTCATGTGTATAAAAGTCTTTTACAGTGTGACGGGACGTGCACGATATTAATTTATCGTACACGGCCCGACACTACAGATATGCTAAATAGGCATATCTGTGTTGGCTGTGATTAGAAATTATGGGCTCGGAAAATAAAAAGTAATAGATAAAGATCGTGTAGTGGCATTTTCGGAAATATCAGGGAATAGAAAGGGAATTGAGGGAGTTTCGAAAAAGCTTTATTAATAAAAATTTTGCGGGGTATGAAGGCTTACTGGAGAATAAAACTCAATCGAACCCAAAGGTGATTGACTGATCTCTCTCGACTCGAGCAAAAAGCAAAGGAAGATGTTGTATTATTATATCAGTAGTAAAGTTTTTTTCTATATGTAATCCAAAGAATATTTGCTTAATAGAGACAAGTTAGGAAAAGTAGGCCTAGAAACTGCTTTTGTGAAGGGATTAGAGATCGAAAAATTCGAACAATGAGCAAGAGAGGGAAGGTGTGGTGTTACCCAGACAACGAGCGAAGAGAGAGAAAGTTCCTAGAAAGAGAAATGGGAACAATAGACATCAAGGTCAAAGTGGAGGAAAAGTGAGAGGCAAAAGTAGAGAACAGAGGACAGAAGAAAGAGAGAACTCAACGCGTAGAGTCAACAGCTAGCAGCGGAAGAATTTCCAGCGATCGACAAGCCCAAAAAGAGACGGACGAGACAGCGGCACTAGCCACGCAGGCGGCCGGGTAGGCCTAGCAGACACCGCATGACGAGGAAGGAGCAAGCGCGGGGTAAGAGAACGTGATCAGGAGCTCTGCAACAGGTGACCAGAACGCAGGGGTACACGGCCAAATCGGGCTCATGCTCATTACGCCGGGGTATCTAGTTGTGTTCAACCTGTGATGCCGATCTCATCGTGAGCCACTCATTGACGAGGCTTGAGATCGAGGACGGAGAGGCAGCAAAGCAGTGGTAAACCTGACTGCGTAGCGCAACCTTGTCTGCTTGGACAGCGAGAGAGGAGAGCAAGCCGGAGTCAACGCAACCGTAGGAGCGGACAACAACCACTGGATCCAGGGAGAAAGCAGTGAGAGTCGACATGAACTCAGCGGGAATCGTCATATAGTCTTTGGAGGTGTCTACTACAGATAAGTGCACAAACTTTGATAACAGGCCTGCGCGAAATATTTCAGACTGAATAGTATGTAAGAGTGATTTAGAAAGTGGGATGGGGCACCTTAACATTAAAGAAATCGATCTTGCTCAGAAAACTATTAATGATAAGAATAATTTTTATGTTAAGCCAGCAGAGAGAGAGAGATCAGTCTAATGATGAATCTAAGAAGGGAGATCAGTTTGATATGTATTTGTTCATGTGGTTATTTAAAGAATATTATTTTCTATAGTGGGAGAGAATAATTCTGAAAGTGTAACAGTACCTTGTAATTTGCTTTATTTAATTGATATAGAATTTAATAAATGTGTTGGATCTATATATATGTGTGTTAAGTTGTCTTGTTTAAGAAATTATAATTTTTGTTTATTATTGGGGGTTTTGGTAAGCATCACAAATTGGGTAAGCTTGAGAACAGATCCGTGACTAGTATTTGAAAAGGGAATTAAAAGGAATGGGAAAAGGAGGGAGGTAGTATTTTCTTTGGTTATTCATTATAAGGTTAAGCTCAACCTTCAACCAGTAGCAATTTATTGATTAAGGGAAAGCGGGACAAGAGGGTAGCTAGAAACTAAGTTAACTTTTTTTGTTGCATGTTTATAAGATTTTACCTGGTAGGATATTTTTTTTTTTTATACTTATTATGATATGGGAGTGACAGACACTAGAAATACCACTATACGATCATACCAGAGGGGAATGGGGACCTTAAGACAATTGGTGATACTAATGCTTATTTAGGGAAGTAAAGTAGGCGATAGCTACAAGAATACGTGCGGAGCGAGGTGCTGGTGCATCACAAAACAACATTGGGACGCGTCGGTGCAACGTGCCGTCACAACAGTAACCTTCCCCTTTTAAAAGGGGAACAAGACGTCACAGCACTATAAACAGTATTTGGCTACTATAAACAACACTTAGATTCTCTCAATACTTTGCTCTAGATTACTCATTGTATAACTGTTTGTACCTTCATTGGTTAGTTTGTAAGATCCTTTACTATATAAACTCTGTGTTAACCTGTTACTACATCAGAACAGGCTTCTGATCATCTTGTATCACGCTGACGAAGGTGGCTTGGCTGTTGAAATGTGCATCGAATGTGCTTATAAACTTTTGTTGTGGAATCGTGGTTTCGCCTGGTTTATTTGGTTGTTGTTTGTCCACAGTTTCTGGCAAGTCTCTCATTCGGAATTCCATGCTGAACAAGTTTTCAATTGGAATTTTCCGTGCATCTGTTACGGTTTTTAAGATAGGATTTGCATATTTAGGATGATGAAAAGTGCATCATGGGATAGGTCATCCACAACTTCCTATTCATTAGATTCATCAAAATTGACGTACCGTATTTTCGTGAATATATCTCGGGGGTTATACACTTTTTTACATCGCAGAAAGGGGGTGCGGGGTTTCCAAAATATTTTTTATATGAATGAAGAGCGATTCAGCACTCCCGAATTTTTTGTTCATGAAGCAAATCAAAAAGTGATAACAACTGTAGTAGTAAGATAAAATGAATAAAAGACTCTTTGACCACAACAAAAATAAAAAAGGGGGAGGGGGAATATTAATAAGAGTATCATCGGGTTTTCTCCTTGTTACTCCGTGTTTTACCTGCCGAATGATGAGAGCTTCGCCCTCGAAAAACGCTTACAGGATAAGGTCGTATTTTTCCTTTTTTATTTTTGTTGTGGTCAAAGAGTCTTTTATTTATTTTTTCTTATTACTTTTATCCACATTTCTTTCCCTTGTTATTTTTCTGGTGGTTCGCAATTTTTGTTTAACTCTGTTTTTATAATTTTTTGCCACTTCCCAGGAAAAAAATCTTTTAACTGTAGTATTGAAAAATTTATTTTTTAGATTAATTTATTTCATAATTATTACATAAGATTTATAATATTAAGATAAGATTAAGGACAATCATCATGGGAAGAGCTAAACCTGTCAAAGTCGGTATCCTGATCTGAATTATAAAACAGCTCTTCATACGTTCCTCTCAGGTCTTCAGCTTCATCCTCTGAAGATGACGAGCTATCCAAATCTCGATCCATTTGTGACTCTACAGGTCTTCCAATTCCTCCTTTTATGAATCCGTTAATGATGGTTTCCTTTTTAAACTTCTCACATGCCACAGAAACCCATCGGCATACCTCTGCAAATGCTGCTCGGCATTGACGTCCTGCTGGTGTGTAAGTATGTATTCCAGTACACATTCAATCTTCCCATTCGCTCTTCAATAAACTTTGAAAGGGTGGTTTACACTTACATCTAGGGGTTGCAGGACACGGGTCAACCCTCCTGGAATAAGGGCAGCATGCGTCCCTGTCCTGTTTAAGGATCTCTTCACCTCCGGCAATTTATGAGTTGCCATGGCATCCATGACAAGGAGGGATTTCCGCTGAAAAAAAAGCCTCCAGGACGAGCCCGATAGCATTTCTCAATCCATTCATTCATGATGCCCTCATTCATCCAGCCCTTCTTGTTGCATGTGACTACGACATCCTTTTCAAAATCCTCTCTCGGCATCATCGTCCTTTTTAAAATTACCATAGGCTTGACCTTCTTTTCAGTGGCTGAACACGCCAAAACCACTGTAAAGTGGGCATGCTCATGCCTACTGGTTGCTATAGGTACGGTCTTCGTACCTGTCTCTGCAACCGTATGGGTTGGGAGAATGTCCAACTGCATTGGAACCTCCACCATATTCCAGATCGCTTCCTGAGGTAGCCCTTCATTCTTCAGAAATCCCTTGAAATTTTCTACCTTCTCCTCCCATCTATCCAGAAGATTCTGTCCGGTTGTAGTACGGACCTGGACACTTAAGTCCATTTCTTTTCATAAATTTGTGGACCCAATTCACTCCACTCTAAAATTGCAAAGAAATATTATATTAATGAGAAGATATTTAAAACTTCTAAAAAAAAATAAAAAAATAAACAAACAAACAAGATATTTAAAAACATGAAAGAAAAAAAGTACCCTGAGAAATCCGATATCTCCATCTCTTTAGCAAACGCTGCTGCTTGTGACTTGATACTGACCATTGATACTATATGACGATCATCTCTCTGCGCAAGTATCCACGCCTTCCATGAAGTGCCCTTTTCTGGGGTTTCATTGCCTTTAAGGAACTTTCGCTCTTCGGCCACTCTCTGGCGGACTTTTCATCCAGTCCAAACTCTCGCCCTACAGCTCGATTTGTGTGTTGCTTGGCAAGATCAACCACTTTAAACTTGAAAGAAGCTGTGTATGACTTCCTGTTCGCCATATTATGAAAATTTCTAAAGTAAAAGAAAAAAGAATAAAAACTATACAGTAAGGAAAATTACCTGGAGACAAGATCGAAAGCAAGAAGTTGAACTAGATGTGTGACCATCAGCAGCAGAAAAAAAAAAAACTATCTTGGGAGAATATTATAGACATTTTTCAAATTTTTCGTTCCTATTTCGCATTTTTTTTTTTTTTTTTGCTGATTTTGTAAAATTCCCTTACTTTTCTCGGTTACAAAAAAATTACCTGACTTTTCCTGGTTTTCCCGGTTGCTAGTCACCCTGTAGTCGTAATGGTAATTAGGGAAATACCGAATGTGGTACTTACAAATTCGCTTAGGAGACAAAGACGAAGGTCCTTGTGTAGATATACGCTATACTCTTTCTCGTTTCAACCCACCGTCTAGTTACCCTCGGGCATTGACCTACTTCCTTTTGTGCAGGCTCATAGGTACGGATTAAGGAAAAAATTCCATCAGGGTAGGGGTAAAACCTGATCTATCAGGAAAAAGACATTATACATAAATTGATTCCTTTCCTTATTTTTTTATTTCTTTGTTTTCTTTAACTATTTTGTCTTATTATTTTCTTTCACTGTTTATTAAAATTCTACATAATTATCGACCCTTTAAAGTTTCTTTTGTAAGGTATATTTCCCAGTAAGATAAAAAATTAAACATTTCTCAAAAGAGTAAAAAACAATATTAAAAAAATGTCCATTTTAAAATTAAAAATAACATTAAAATTTGTCCTTGAAGATATTAAAATAAAATATTAAAAAATTTCAGTATTAAAACACAGAGGTTGAGTCAAAAGTAGTGGCCGATCACAGCGCAAACTTTTAAATGGGCACCAGACAGGAACCACTCATTGCTAATCTTCAAAGTTGAGTCCATCATGCTCGATGGTCTTCATCCAAAGATCAGCCAGTTGGCGAAAAAGTCACGTACGGCGTCTTCAACCTCACTGACATTGGCGAAGTGAGGAAGTGTGCCATGGACCGGAAGAGATGGTAGTCGGAAGATGTCAGATCAGGGCTGTATGCTTGATGTGGCAGAACCTCGATTTTTTCCAGCAGTTGACGACACACCTTCACCCGTTGTTGTGCTTGCGCGGGCGTCAGCTCGTGGGGCATAACTTGGCAGCTCCTGTTGACCTTTGTTGGAGTATGAGTAGTTTGTTTCCAAATAAATAGCAGAGTGTTAAGGCTAAGTATTTTAACATTCCATTTTGCTTACTGCCCATAACTGCCTATGAGATGATTCAAGATGAAGAAGGAAATATACCAGGTGGGGGAAAGGGTAAGTCTTTATTAATAGAAAAAAAGAAATTAATTCAACTTTATTTATCGTATTTACTTATAGCATTTATAGCGAAATCATTTTCATGGTAGGGTACTTCATTTTGTCATTATCACTTTTCATCACATACAGTTCGACACAGGATCGTTTTGTTGATAGATTTATTTCGTGACTCGACGCACTTAAATACAGTCTTTTTTGGTAGTGAAATTTTAAGAAAATAATTTTTTTTTAATTATTCATTAGATGGGACACAGATACTCTTCTAGACCAGACATTATTATTCTGACGAATTCTTTATTATGTGGACGACATGTGCATCAGATCCTCACAAATTTTTTTTTTTTAATCAAGATTAACTGATCATTAAATAAAAATGTTAAAAATAATTTCCGTACTTTGCATAACAATCTTAAATACCGTAATTTTCGGGAGTAACGCCGCACACGCCAAAATTTAACATAAATGTTAAATCTCCGGCGGAAGCGCCGCGGCGGCCGATACGCCGCCCCCCCCCCCCCTCCCATCACACACGGTCCGTTTTGTATAACCGCGTTTTATAAGAAACTCAATAAAGAAACCAAAATTCAATATTTTTAAGATATATTTTATTACTCGAAACCTTCAAAATCAGAAGTTTCCGAATCAGAATGAAATAAAGATAAAAATTCTTCCTGCAGAGGTGGGTCACTTTCTTTCTCGTCTTCCTCTACTACCACAGATGCGGGAATCTCTTCGTAAGGCAGGCCAGCCGCCTTGAATCCTGCAACGATGCAGTCTGGTCTGACATCTGCCCAGGCTTTAATAATCCATCCGCACACTGTGCTACATGATGCTCGTTTCATGTGGCCAGCCTTTGTGTACTCATGGATGCCCTGGCTCATCCATTTCTCCCAGGCAATGCGTACACCTAGCTTGAAACACCTGTTAACTGAAATATCGAGTGGTTGCAACTTTTTCGTTAACCCACCAGGTATAATCCCAAGCTTGCTGCTTGCGGACCTGCAAGCACTCTTTACATTCTCCGATAGATGGGCACGCATGGAATCCATGATAGATTATGCTCGTCGAAGTTGAAACCAAATACTGATTGCCATGAAACGACAATCGACAATCGAACAGTGTAGTGTATCGGTATCGTGTGGAACTTGAAGCATAGCTTCCATAATCTCACCCTTCATAATCATATTCCAAGGGAAATACACTGAATTAGAAAAGAAGCCTGATGTACCCACAAAGGTCATCCAAAGTATAAAAGAAAAAATTGCCTCCTCTTGGTGGAGGAAAATTTGATTGACGATTGTCTAGACTAGAAGCAGACCACTAGTATTAGATAAAACACGACCTATGAAGTCCAGTAATCTGGAAATAAGACATTATCAATGTCTTCAAAATTAATATCAAGTATATGCCTTGGATCACGATATCTCTTTCTATGCATAGGATGCTTTAAAATGCCCGAGACTAGCTCGTTGCTATGATTTTCTATATTGGGCAGCATGGATTCCATGAGCCCTTGAACGTATTTGCCAATATGAGTCATGTTGAAGTCATTATAAATGGAGGAATTGCGAACAATTCTCCGATCTTTTTGCGCAATAGTCCTAAGGGTAACGTTTTGGAACGTTTGCAGTTCTTTCCATCTAGTTTTACATATTGTGGCCCAGACGGGCATACCATAGGTCAAGATAGTCCGAACAATGACCTTATAGAGTAGGAGTTTATTATCAATGTTTAGAGCACTATTTCGGCCCAGCAGAGAAATCAAGCTAAACTTGGCTCTCCTAGCCTTATTCAACGCATAAGTTGCGTGGGGAGTCCAGGTAAGTTTAGAGTCAATAATAACACCAAGATATTTATAAGTTTCAACCCAGTCCAGTTTTTTGCCATATAGTGTTAGAGAATCTAATGATCTCTTTCTCTTCTTGGAAACAAACATCGCCTTGCATTTGTCTACATTCAATTTTAGCCTCCACTTGCTAAACCAGCTTTCACACTCCTTTAGAGCCTTCTGCAGCCGCGAGACTACTACGGCTGGTTGACGAGAACAGGTCAGTATAGCAGCGTCATCTGCGTAAAAAAAGAGCTTACATTTAGAAGGACTTGGAAAGTCTCGCATAAAATAATTGAATAATACTGGCCCCAGGACTGAACCCTGTGGGACACCAGCTTTTACTTCATACATAGGAGATAGACTATCTCCAACTCTGGTCTGAAAGAACCGGTTGGAGAGAAACGAGTGTATCAGAGTAATTATGTCTTGAGGAAATCCATCCATAATCATTTTAAAAATAAGACCATCGTGCCAGACTTGGTCGAAGGCTTTGTGTACATCGAGGAAAACGACCCCACAGTACATAGAGAGATTAAGGGGCTCATTGATATCCGCTGCGAGCCTCCATGTTTGGAGTTGGCAGGAATGGTTTGAGCGAAAGCCAAATTGTTCATCGCGGATGAGATCGTTGGCATCACAGTGCTCAATGAATCTCTTGAGAATTGTTTTTTCCAGGATTTTGGAAATTGATGGTAACAAGCTGATGGGCCTGTAGCTAACAGGATTTGCAGGATTTTGTCCTGGCTTAGGAATGCTTAAGACAACTGATTGCTTCCAAGCATCCGGGAAGTAAGTGTTCTTCCAGCAGTCGTTAATCACTTTTGCAATATCTTGAATTGTATTTGGAGGT
This sequence comes from Rhysida immarginata, assembly GCA_023313115.1. NCBI lineage: Eukaryota > Metazoa > Arthropoda > Chilopoda > Scolopendromorpha > Scolopendridae > Rhysida > Rhysida immarginata. The sequence continues at coordinate 140,323 of JAHWFO010089838.1, read as the reverse complement.
AAATTTTTCAAAGCACTGTTCTTAATAGAGTCTTTACCTGGAGCTTTTCTCGTTTTTAAATTTTTAATGATGCTTAGGACTTCATTTACATCAATGCTATGTTTTGGGAATTCATTGCCGTGAATATTATAGAAGCCAGTTATGCAGGATTTTACTTTCTCGGACATATCAAGTCCTATTTGCCGACCATCAGTAGGCGTGACAAACTGTTCTGAAAGTGAACTTGCAATAAGCCGCGCTTTATCATCATCATTTGTGATGAATTTGCCATTTTGGGCTAACAGAGGTGGGATATTAATGGCTTTCTTGTTTTGCAAGGCTCGAACCATGCACCACATAGAGTTATCGTGGGTCGACAGACTCTTAACTTTATCATTCCATCTGTCATTACGAAGTGCTTTTACCTCCTCGTGAACTCTTCTAGTGAGCCTATTATATTTGGTCTTAAGCCATGAATCACGAGTTCGGTACCACTGCCTTCTGACCTTATTCCTTTGTTCAATTAATAGTTTGATTTCTGGGGTGAGATCAAGGTGATCAGCTCGCTTCGACTCTAAGGGTGAAGCACTAGAGTCAATAGCTGCATTTATACGTTTAGTAAGCTTTTTTACATTGGTATCTATGTCGCTCGTACTATGTACGTTATTTAGTGGGTCGTCATCATTTTTGAGAATTTCTCTAAAAAATTTCCAGTCTTGTTTGAGCCTCAGTTCTTCTTTGAGGTCAATGTTTACGTTATCAAAATTTAGTGCAACTGGTTTATGGTCTGAGGATAGATCATTGACAGTATAGATACTGAATGATTTGTAGAAGCCCTTCAACAACACAATATCAAGTACATCGCTTGAAGGAGAATGATCACAATAATATGTATCATCCACAGGGCCTACTGCAATAATATCAGATTGCCTTTGCACGTAGCCATACAAAAGGACACCGTTTTGGTTATGGCATCTTGAATTCCAGTGCGAGTGCTTAGCGTTCAGGTCTCCCGCCATAATAACGGGAATATTCCCGGAAAACAGCTCGTCAAGCTCATTGGTATCGAATTTATGCTTGGGCGCATTATATAGAGCCACTAGTTTCACCTCTCCCAGTGTGGCATCAGTAATGATAGCAGAGGCAGCTTCCATTCCCATATAGTCTCGGGTTGGTTCCTCCCGATGATGAATGCCTTTCTTAATAATAATTGCTGACCCACCTGACGGGGACTTTACTGTAGTGGGAAGAATTCTGTCTTTACGATAGACACAGTAACCAGGTAGCCTGAAGTCGCGGTCTGGCCTTAAGTGTGTCTCACATAGAAATGCTATGTCTATATCCCATTGGATTAGGAAGTTGTAAAACTCAATACGCCTCCGGGGGACCCCCCTGGCGTTCCATATTACGCAACGAAGTTTACCTCGATTTGTAATAGAATAGCATCGATCAGCCATACTGTCAGTGTTTATTCGTAAGTATTCCACTCATCAGTGGCATTTTCTTGCCTAGTTCATTTAACAAATTGCATACACTGTCAATTTGTTTATACATTTCTTGAAAATCATTCACGTTAATGCTCTTATCTTGTTTGGAGACCATTGAGGCATAGGAAATCTCCGGGGACACTTTAGCACTTTGCACTCTCCTGACTTGCGGATATTTAGCACAATTTGTGTAACTGGAGGTATGTTGTCCATTACATCGAATACATTTTGGGGGATCTTGTCCTTTTACATTTGGGCAGTCTTTTGACTGATGATCTTTAGCGCATTTGTTACAACGGGGGGATTCCGTGCAAACCATAGATACATGGCCAAATCGCAAACAATTATAACATTGTAAAGGTTTCTTATTACCTCGAAACATTTCAACACTGACAGCTAAGGGCCCTATGCGGGTCACACTTTTAAGTGTCTTATTGTGTTCAGTGTTTGATAACAGAACCAGAATCATGGGCATATCTATTGATCCTTTGGCTTTTTTAAGCCTAATCACTTTCTCAGGAAAGTAGTTAGCCTTTTTCAGGTCTTCATTAAAATCGTTAAGGTCATAGGTCACGTCTACATTTCGTATAACGTATTTGAGGACTTTTTCCGATTTAAGTTGATGATGCTGAATCTTTAGCACGTTATCAGCCTTAATGCCAGACACCAATTTACTATGCGTTTCCTCATCATGACACCTTATTTTGATCGTCTCTGCTCTGCCTGTGTGTACAGTAATTTGGTTAATCGCCACATGCTTTTGAATCTCGCCCAGGATTTGCTTGATTGGCTGACCGTGAGTACGTATTATGATTGGCGGAATATAGGAGCTGCTCGTGGTATTTGGCTTTTCAACATTTTTTCGCTGTTCGGACTTGCTTTCTCGAAAAGCAACAGCGATTGTATCATTTATATCAACAACATCCTTAATGTTGTCAATTTTCAACCCTTTTTTAGCCTTTTTAGATTTTGCAGGTATCCATTTATCCGTATCATTATATAGCCGTTTGCGATTTGTACTAATCAGGTCTTTGCCATCGTTATCATTACTCCCTAAGCCGGAGGGGATAATTTCCATAGGCTGAGGATTCACACTTAGATAGTCAGAAGTTTCACCTGTAGGCTGATTACCTTTCATTGACAGAGCAGAGAATTGATCTTTGAGGAACTGCTCCAACTTATTAAAGTTCTCGTTGGCTTCATTACGTGCTGCAGATATTTCAGCATTCATATTAGCAATTTTATCGTGGATTTCAGTTATGTTTCCTTTTAGTGACTCAACTTTTCCTTGTAAGTTATCATACTTAGTGCACATTTCTTGGCGCAAAACCTCTAGCTTATCCTTAATTATAGCATCAAAAGCTTCAAATCTGTAATCTTTACAGGCATCTTTATATATCTTGCCATACGTATATTTACCATCACTTGTTTTTTGGCTTGTAATGCCACTTAACGCTTTGCCTGAGTCTGGCATTATGATAAAATTTAAAATAATAAGTAAAGAATAGTCAGGCTGCTAGCCCTGAAAAGGGCTTTTCCAGAATAAGATCTGTAGAAAACAGCCTTAAAGCATAGGATATAAAAAACCGCTGACCTTAAGAGAATGTGCCTTCAATTAACGTTCCGTCTCCAATCTATACCATCAAAGAGTAGGATACCATCTATGAGTAGTGTGCCTTGATGACCAAATTGCCATGAAACCAAAAGCGACCCCTTATATATCGCAACAGGTGTCATGCTAGCGGGTGTCGATTATTCTGATAGGTTGACCTCTAGCGGGCGTCGATTATTCTGATTGGTTGCCTTCTATTCTATTGGTTCAAACATCGATGTTTCCAAAACCATTCGATGAAAAACATCGATGCCAATATCGATACTATAAATTCATCGATGTGTCGATGTTTAACATTTAACTATTGATACTATCATGCTAAATTTATACACACACAGTTAATGAAAGATACATATAGAAATATACCTAACTGATAATAAACTGATAAAAAATACGCGTTCAAAAGGCACAGATGTTGCACTAACGCATAC
>JAHWFO010089838.1:92459-119180 GCA_023313115.1 Rhysida immarginata | reverse complement strand
CTACCAACAAAAAGAATAAAACACTAAGAAAATAAATGCATGTGCAGACTATCAGCAGAGGATAAATCTATGTCGTTAAAATGATCAACGTAATTTTGGAATAATTTATGAACAGGGTTGAGCTTAGAAATATGCGATTTCCATTTGATAGCGGGGTTGATGACAAATCCCCTACGAGTCCTCCTAATAAAATGAAAATTGAAGTCTGGAAATAAAGACAACACAGTAATCCTGCGGAAAAATACGCTAAGCAAAATATTGAATAAAGATATACTAACAATACGCTTTATGTTAAACTTAACCAAATTATAAAAGGACGGATTAAAATTAGTTAAAAATCTAGCTAAAAAGGAATTCAGACTGGAACACTTGCATTGAATTCTGCCGAGAATTTGAAAATTGCCTCCAAACCAGATCCACACACAATATGTAATTTTTGGAATTATAAACGCCTTAAATAAAATGTAAAAAGTCCTAGCGTCTGAAAAGAAGTGCACAGATCTCTTAATCAATCCTAGACGACGGGAAATATCAAGGTATATTGAATTCATGTGCATACCAAAGGAAAAATTGTCACACAGGATAACACCCAGATCTCTTATATAATGCGTCCTAGTAATCAAACTGTTATTAACACAGTAACCATGTATGAAAGGCGCAGTGGCACGGCTAAAAGAAACTACAAACGATTTTTGAGCATTTAAAACCAAACCATTATCACTGGCCCATTTATAGACTTGAGACAAAGCAAGCTGAAGTCCCATACAATCATTCCACCCTTCAACAGCATGAAATAATTTCACGTCATCAGCATACATCCGAATTCTTGCATGCTGAGACACGATCTTAGTCGGTAAATCAGCCACAAAGATATTGAATAGCAGAGGGCCAAGGGGGGACCCTTGTGGAACTCCACTCTTGATAGCATACGCCGAACCAGGTTGTTTGAGGTAGCACAGATTGAAACTTCTGTTTCTCAACATCGAGCATAACCACTCAAGAGCAACAGTGGACATACCAATGAATTTTAACTTCTCAATCAAGAGAGAAACATTAACCTTATCAAAGGCTTTCGAAAAGTCGAGAAACAGTGCATCTACCTGTGTCCTACTATCCAAATTACAAGTTACATAATGGGTAAATAAATAATTAATAATAAACAATCCACAGCAATTGATGGAATACAACCCCTGGCAAAACTTATTCGAATACAGTGTGCAAAATGTAATCAAAACATTTTAGTTAATGATCATGTGTAATCCTGATACTTCAGACAGAATACAATTACATAGTTTTATTACTTAATCATTTCTCAATGCAAATAAGAAAAATTGGATCATTTGAATGAAATTTAATGCTTTAAACAAGATTATCAAAATATCCCCACTGAGGAAAAAAATATTTGAACACAATGAATAAATCATGGAAAACATCAGTGGTAATAAACATCAGTATTGTGTTTAACTTCCTTTAGCTTGTATTACTGCTTTAATACGCTTTGTCATAGTTTGAACCAAATTTCTGCAATAATCAGAACTGATTTCCCCCCAATTGTTACGAATTGCAACTTTAAGTTCTTCCTTGTTTGTAGGGTTTTTTTCATTTACCAATTTTTTCAATTTTCACCACACATTTTCTATTGGTGACAAATCTGGACTTTGTGCTGGCCATGGAAGTCTTTTAATGTCCTTGTTTTGTAGGTAAGTATTGATTCTTGCAGTGCAGTGACAAGATGCATTATTTTCTTGAAAAATGATCTGCTCATCTCCAAATTGATCTTCCACATATGGAATTAGGAAATTATCTAACACTTCTTCATAAACTTCTCCATTCACTTTTCCACGTATTATTGCTAATTTTCCCAGTCCTTTCGACAACATACATCCCCAAACCATGAAATAAGATGGAAATTTTTGACCTTCTCTGGTCATGAAACTTTTTTTCACTCCGTCTCCAAACAAAAATACCGTGATCATCTCCACAACTAAGATTAATATCACCTTACTCCAGTCTTCTTCATTCCATGTCTTGTGCTGTTTCGCCCATGGTAAGCATACTTGTCTGTGACGTTTTATTAGTTGGGGCTTAATTTTCTCTTGTAGAACTTGTATCCCATTTCGTTGAGTCTATTTCTGACTGTTCTGTCACTCACACGCACGTTATACTTTTTTCATTGCTTATTCAATTCCTTGAATGTACAGCTTCTGTTTTTCTTGCAAATTTCCCTGAGTGACCGATCCTGGTGCTTGCTTGTACACCATTTTCGACCTCTTTCAGTGCGATTTAATACTGTACCAGCCTCTTGAAACTTCTTCCACACATAGTTAACAGTTGATGCAGCACATCCACCACAGTTGGCAATGTCTCGTTGCGTTATTCCTTCCTTTAACAAGCAGATTATTGGTTTTTGGTGCCATTGCACAGTTCTTTTCCACGAGCCATTTTTTGATGCAGTGAATTGTGGAAAATCAGCGAAATTATTTATAACTAATGTCACAAGGTTAATATGCAAAATTTAGCAGTAGAGTAAACTTACTTACTTTACAAACCCGCTTATCCGTTAGGGTCACGGGGGCAGCAGCCCTATGGAAGATCTCCAGCGATCGCGATCTTCCGCCATCAGGCGCATGTCCTCCCTGGTAATATCCAAGCGACTCGAACCCAGATTCTCCACGTAGTCTAGCCATCTAGTTCTAGGCCGACCCCTTGGTCTCTTACCCACCGGCTTGGAAAATATCAACTGCCTAGGAAGACTAGTTTGCGGCATCCGTATCACGTGGCCATACCAGCGCAACTGAGATCTCTCAATGCGGAGAAGTAGTGGCTCAACACCTAAAGATTCCCTTATTGTGCTGCTGTACACTCTATCTAGTAGGGTAACACCTGCCACACTTCTCAGAAATCTCATTTTGGCCACTTGTACTCGCGATCGCACTCTTTCGGTCATTACCCAAGCCTCATGACCATAGGTGAGAATGGGGGACAAAGATAGATTTGAAGACTGAGAGCTTGGCTTTGTTACCCAGCTCGCGTTTCGTTACCATGGATCGCCACAGTTCACGTCTGACACAGCTTGCTGCACCGATCCGAGCATCCAATTCTTTCTCCTGCCTTCCATCACTCGTGAATGCAATCCCGAGATACTTGAATTTCTCCACCTGTCTCAATGAGGCTCCCCTAACATGGAGAGCGCACTGAGCAGGCTGTCTTGAAAGGACCAGAACCTCGATTTTAGCCACACTGATCTTCATCTCAGCTTCTTCACATTTGGCTGCAAACCGGTCTAGAGCATGCTGAAGGTTCGTGCGAGAAGACCCAAGGAGGACAAGATCGTCAGCAAAGAGCAACCTCTCCACCAGGCAGTCACCCACACAAACACGCTCATCACCTTGACTGCCCCAAACCAATAGAAAAATTTCTAATGTAATCTGTTTCGCAGAATTGTCAAGTGTTCGAATATTTTTCCCTAACCTTGGATAGTTCTAATAATTTTTTCCTCAGTGGGGGTGAATTGCTGATTTTTTAAAGCATTAAATTTTATTCAAATGATCCAATTTTTCTTACTTGCATTAAGAAATGGTTAAGTAATAAAACTATGTAATTGTATTCTGTCTGAAGTATCAGGATTACACATGATCATTAACTAAAATATCACGCTGTGTTCGAATAACTTTTGCCAGGGGTTGTAGAAGAGCACAGATGGGGAGGGTGCCGCTGCTCAGCACAGATGTGGGGAGGATGCAAAAATAAATTAACACCCATTAGTTTCCGAACCAGACATTATAGAGTTTGGTGGCGCTTTTTTGACTTCATTGAAATAGCATTGTAGCAGTTACGAGCTTCGCCTCCCGTTCTACCTCTTCCTTAGTAATATTATTAATTAAAAAGTTAACTTTTGATTTAACATATCTTTTGTAAAAGTGTATTCAGAATTTTTATGTTTATATAGAAAATAAAAGCTTTTTAGTGTGATGTTTGCTTAATTGTATAACTAAAAAAAATTGTCAGTTTCTTAAGTTAATTCATTAAACGAAAAATGAAAAGTTATCTTTTTAAACCCTCACATTATTAACGAAACTGTGATCAGGATTTTTTTTCAGTGCAATATGAAAATAAAAGCATTTAAACTTGTTTTCCTTATTTTCAAAATTGAAATAAAGCCACTTTCTTCGATTAACTAAGCAAAATTTTTAATAAAAATTTAAAGCTTTAACGTTTACCTGGTGGATTAATAATATCTGGAAAAACTTTTTATTAGGTTGATGCAGAAATAATTGCGTTTTTATTTACTTTTATCATGTATGCTGGTTTTATAGTGCCTCCTTATTCAATTAGATTTTTTTAATATCTATTTCAGATTCCTATTAACAATTGCTATTATTTGCATCAATCCACAAAACTGTGTCTTAAAAAATTCTGTAAATAAGAGATTTCAGTAAAGGAATTTAATGTCTTTTGTGGCCAAATATTAAAATGAATGTTAATTTAAAATAAAATTTATTCTGCTTGCAAATTGTAAAAAAAAAATTTAACTCCTTGAAAATTTTAATTTTTGGCCTTTTATGAATTCAAAATAAATGGTAACTCGTTTCCCAATGAGTTTAAAATCAAATGTAAATTATTATAATCAACTGTCATTTTTATGGATTTTTTTTATTGTTATATTTCTTGTTGAAATGTGAAATTTCTTAATTTTTGTCAATATCATTTACTTCAGTATATTACAGTATTATCATTAATATATATCGTGTATCTAAATGTATATATTTAAGGCTATATAATATATTTAAATGTTGCATTCTGACGGCTTTTGTCACTTATTTTGCTGATCACTTTCTCAATAAAAACAAATTAAAGAAGTTCAGATTAATTCTGTTGTTGAAATTACTATATTTCGGGAAAAATATTAATATATTGGTAAAGTCTAAATTATTTAAATGTTTACTGTAAACTTAACAGCCAGTCAGCTGATTACCAAGCAAGTTACTCAAGCATTTAATTAGGCAACTATCTATTTTTCCTATCTATTTTTTAATTTTAGCCGAAAGATTACATGTCATTCATTTCAAGCTTCCGTGTGATCAGGACAGTTTCCGTTAATTACAGACCGAGAAATAATTAAAAATCTAGAAAAGTCTTAGAAAGCTCCATTTAAACACAGGTTAACGAGCCGGCAAATTCCACCCATCCGTCGGAGGGTGCCACCGTCTGCTCACTACCATCCCTTAGCATGGGGAAACTGTGAAGCTGTCCATTCTGTGTTATTCTGTGGTATTACCGGTACTTATAAGTCCATCATTTATAATAATCCAGTAATACAAGAACCACAACCCTATTAGCATATAATTATATTGTTTGCATTCATTGATAATTTTCAACAGAACAGATACATGGAAGACAATCTGGCATTTTTAAAGAATGATTGGAAAATGGTTTTAGAATGGTTTAAAAATATACCTCCTCAAACCCTTTTGCTATTCTTGTTTTGCTCTTGCTCCATTACGGGAAGTTTAATTACTTAAAGATGTGAAACTTTGTCCCAGCAAACCAATACTTAGATTTCATACTGTCCACACAGCTTGGGAATTTGGGGTTTTTTAGCAAAAAATATTATGTAGCTTTTGACTGGGACTCCCGCATGCCTAGTCCCTTAGCCCCCTCCCCCTTCCCCTTTGACTATGTCCCTAATATTTAGACACCATCAGGTGAATTCAAAGACTTGTTTATCCCAACATTAGAATTTGTGAATTACAATCCCAACATAAGCATTTGCTTTTTATAAAGCCTGAATATGTATTTGTATTAGCATTGAAAATGGCTGTTATAATGTCTTCCCAAAATTAATCAATTTTTTGCTGGTATATGCAGAATAAATAGAACTTGGTTACATTAAGTTGATTATCTCCTATTACATTTATGTACCTCCAGTATTTATATATTGCATCACTCAATTGTAACACTCAATCCTCTATAATTAATAATTATTTTTTAAATTTTATGTTTTTTTTTTGTTTATTTACTTCTAGAAGGAACATTGGATGAAAAGTCAATGATTGAAAAGTTCAGAATTAATTATCATAATGCTGAAATGTATTATGCTTATCATACCATTCAACGATTTATTGTAAGTAATAGTTTTATTTTTTATTAAAGGATTGAGGTTAGTTTTAAATGACTGTATATTTCAAAAGTTTTGACGTTACTTACAGTGGAGACCCTATTTTATGGTCCCACTTTATACGTTTTCCTGCTTCCTGCATAATTTTTTTTAGTTCATGATAAATGTCCTTTATCAATAATAATGGGTCTGGGTAGATATGTCATTCAAATCATACAAGTTTTCCAGCATTGAACATTTTTATCTGAGTTCCAACTGAAAATTTTCTTGTATTTTACTTCTGCATTTATATTTATTATTTGTTACTAAATGTTTTTTTTTCTTTTTTTTTTTGTCGATTCAGTTGAGTACTTCTGCATTTTTATTTTTCGTACCTTCCGTGAGGAGTGGGGATGGAGAGGAAAATCTTAATTGATTTGCTTTCAATTCTTAGGCTATGGTTTTTATTTACTATTTTTAATAAATGTAATTAAGCAAAAACACATGTCATTATATCATTTATGGGTAGGGAGGAGCAATTTTCCAATGAAGATCGGGAGGATGGGAAGGGGGGGGGGGGGGCGGAATAGCATTTTATTTTTACTTTATTTACTGTGAACACAACAGGTTTCTCCAATTACTATGTTCATTAAAATTTACAGTTTCATTAGTTAAGTGTTTTCAAAATTTCATAATTTTCAATTTACACAATATAAAGTACAGGGTGTTCCAAAATGTTTTAGACAACTTTTAATCATTATATAAAAAAAAAAGTATTACAGATAGAGAATGGTTTTCAACAATTTGTTTATCAACTCAAAATGTTTTTTTGGTATATTAGTAAAGTTCAATATGGGCATCATTTGTTGCATGGACAACATGCAAACGATATTCAATCTCTGCCCATGTTCTTGCCAGTATCCCCTCATCTACCAAACTAACTGCAGAAACAATGTGGGACTTCAAATCTGCCACACTTTTGACTTTAGTACTGTACATTTTGTCCTTAAGAAAACCCCAGAGGAAAAAGTCTAGAGGTGTCAGGTCAGGTGAACGAGGTGGCCACAAAAAAGACTCATCTCGCCCAATCCACCACTGAGGGAATTCACCATTAAGCGCATCTCTGACTGTTAATGCCCAGTGAGCAGGGTCATCATCTTGTTGGAAGAAAACATTTGGTTCGTCGTCCTGAACGAGGTGGCCACATAGTTGATGGAGTTAACGGTTGGATTGATGAAAAAAAAATGGGCCAATAACTCGATTATGTAAATGCTCACACCACATGTTGACTCTTGGGCTATCAGGTTCGATTTCAAGAATTTCATGGGGATTTTGTTTCCCCATAACCCCATATTATGACAATTGACCTTACCAGACACGTGAAAAGTTGCCTCATCTGAAAACACAACAGACTTCAAAAAAATCTTCATCATTGTCAATTTGTCGTTATATTTCTTCAGCATATGCTCAGCATTGTGGTTTAACTTGGTTTCAAAGCTTGCACAAGTTGAACTTTATAGACATAAAGTTTAAGACGTTTTGTAAAACACGGCGAAAAGCTGTTCCAGGAATCTGGAGCTGTCTGGCTGCTGATCTGATCGACTTACGAGGGCTACATTGAAAAGCCTGCCGAACATGATACACAGTCTCGTTGCTAGTGCTTGGTCGACTTGTTGATTTCCTTGGTTGAACACTTCCAGTGGTCATGAACTGTCCATGCCATTTTGCAATTTGGTCACGAGTTGGAGTCTTTCTATACTGTGTCCTAAAATTCCTTTGACTTTGTGTTCCAGATTCAGTTTTAATAAACCATGCCACACATTGGGCTTGCTCTACGCTAGTTGCCATTTTCCGTAAACTGTCACAGGAAGGAAGGTGCAGCAACACCTAGTGTTACACTGGCGAAAAAAAAATCCCAACACCACGAAGGACTTGTGCTAGATGAATGAAATTTGGACAGTATATTCAGCTATGGTATTTATTCAATTGATTCAAGTTTCAAGATTACAACTTATAGGGGGCGCCACCAGTGCCACCCTGTACATGGTGAAAAGCATGGACTTTAGTACCCGCTTTAGTCGCCGCGCTGGTCTATGCAGGCCTGCACACGTGCATGCATACAGTCATAGAGATGCCGAATGTCATATTGTGGTATGGCATTCCATGCCTGTTGTACCTGGATGGTCAGATCAGCGACAGTTGTTGCTGTTTGTGGAAGAGCCCTGGCACGGCGTCCGACCATGTCCAAGACATTCTCGATGGGCAACAGATCTGGTGATCGTGCTGGCCATGGTAGGATGTGGATACCCTGAAGGGCACGTTGGGTTGCAGCGGCAGTGTGGGGTCGAGCGTTATCCTGTTGGAACAGCCCCCCTGGCATACCAGCCATGAATGGCAGCACAATGGGTTCAACAACCATCCGAATGTAACATTTGCCGTCATGGTGACTGGGATAACCACCAGGGGGGTCCTGCTGTCGTAGGAAATCCCTCCCCATACCATAACGCCAGGGGTGGGGCCAGTATGCCGACGACGGATACAGCTCGGTAACAGGACTTCCCCACTCCTCCTCCTGACTCTTGTGCGACCATCACTCTAACCCAGACAGAAACGACTTTCATCCGTGAAGACCACAGATCTCCATTCTGCCCTCCAAGTCGCTCTGGCTTGACACCACTGAAGACATGCCACACGGTGTTGAGGGGTAAGAGGCAAACATGCCACAGGGCACCTAGAGTGGAGGTTCCTGGCCAGGAGACGGTTCCGAATTGTGCGTGGAGTGACGTTGGGTGCCATAGCAGCCCGAATGTCCGCTGCAGATGCTGTCCGATTTGCCATAGCCATCCTACAGATGCGCCGGTCAACCCTGTCTCCAGTGGCCGGGGGTCGTCCAGATCCTGGTCTCCTGGTAATCCTGCCTTCCCTGGACCATTGCTGCCAACAGTTGTACACAGTGGCAACATCTCGACCCATGCGTTCTGCAATAGCACGGAACGAAGGTCCACCCTCTCGAAGGACCACTACACGTCCTCGTTTGAATTGGGTTAGCTGCCCATATTCACGTCACAGTCGCCTTCGAGGCATGTTTTATGTACTCTATCACACACGTCCACAAGTGTCTGAAGTGACACAGACGTGCGCCTGATCTCCTTTATATCTGTCATTGGAATGTCTCATTTGCATGTACAGGGTGGCGCTGGTGGCGCCCCTATAAGTTGTAACCTTGAAACTTGAATCAATTGAATAAATACCACAGCTGAATATACTGTCCAAATTTCATTCATCTAACACAAGTCCTTCGTGGTGTTGGGATTTTTTTTCGCCAGTGTATAATGCTGCTTCAAAAAAAACTTTTTGAGTTGATAAACAATTTGTTGAAAACCATTTGTCTCTATCTGAAATAGTTTCTTTTAGATAATGATCAAAAGTTGTCTATAACATTTTGGAACACTCTGTACAATATGAAAAATAAAAACAGGAGTAAACTTTTAATAAGATTTAAAATAAAACAAACTTTCGGACAGTACTTACACAAAAATATATTTCAGCATCCGCTTTAAATTAAATTCTATTTTTAACAATAGGTAGCATTTTATTGCGGAATCGATGTGTTTAGAGGAAATCTCATTATCAGGAATCGGGAAGACTAGAAGGGATGCAGTGGAAAGCCACCCTTACATCCACAAATAAGATGATTTCTGAAGAAAGACAGACCTCACATCCCTGTACCTTACCTCATGGTCATTTCCCCCAAAACTAACATCTGATCCGGTGTTCCCGCTCATTTGCCCCATTTTTCCTGATCTCAGTTATTATGTATATACATACAATGTCCCACTTGTATCTTTATCCTACTTATATACTTTTATCATACTTGCATTTTCCATTATGCTTATGTAATTTTCTCTTTCATTATTTCTGTATAATTTATGCTTTCTTGTAAACTATATACACAGGGTTCGTACGGGTCCTTGCAAGTCCTTGCATATTCTTATATGTCCTTGTAATGATTTTTAGTACTTGAAAGTCCTTATTTTTATGCGAATTTTTTAAAAAATCATTGAAAGTCCTTATTTTTTTACTCCATTATCTGACAATGTAAAATTTCTGCGATTATCATTCGCGTAATTCTCCCCTGCCCCATTCTCAGCAGAGCTAATCCGTTACACACATATCCTTATCTATGGATGAATCTACCTGCATTGTATTCCCATCCCATGAGTGTGTTAACCGCTTGCTTGTACTTTTTTTTTTTTTTTTTGGTAGACGTTTGTTACGAGAAATGGCAAAATGCTGCGCAGAGGAGTGTGTGCGGTGTTATCATTACTGCCTGTCTGTGCAACCACTAAATATCATTGCAGTTTGCAAAACCAACACACAGTCTTTGCAAATTGCATTGATCCACGACTAATGGCTGGACATCCCAAAAAAGCGCAGGAAAAAATAAAAAGGGTATTGATTGTGTTGTCCCAAAATAAACATATTTTAGAAAAAGATTGTGATGAAATTCTGCTGCTTTATGCTGATTTCCTTTCAAATGTTGTCACACAAAATTCGTTTCAATTTGCTTCTTTTGATCCGAGAAATGATTTATTTGATATCTTTCTTCAAACTTATTTTGCCGGTAACTATTATGAAAAAGCTTGGAGAGTAATCAAGATGATCTTAATATTGTCACATGGTCAAGCATCTGTCGAAAGAGGTTTTTCTGTTAACAAGGCTCTTGAAGTTAAAAATTTAAAAGATTCTTCATATATAGCCCAGCGTTTAATACATGAATTTATTCAGCAATCTGGGGATATCCATAATATGCAAATTACTAAAGAAACGAGGATAGCTGCAACCTCTGCTCCATCAAAATACATGCAGCATTTAGAAAAGCAGAAATCTACTGCAAAGACTGAGGCAAAACATCCTAAAACGAAAAGCTGTAGAGGAAGAAATAAATTATTTAAAACAAAAGAAAGTTTTCATTCAAAATGAAATTCACGAAACAAATAATAAAGCAAATGATTAAGCAGATAAAGCTGAAAAGTCAAAGAACATCCATTTATTTATTCAGTCTCATGAACTGCAAAAATCAGTCTCATGAGATTAATAACTTAGATGTAAAATTGGTTGAAAAAAGTTCTGAATTAAAAAATATTTAATTGGGTTTACTGTTTCATGATTGATTGATTGATTGATTGATTGATCGATTTATTGCTACCAAAGATAAGGACAAAGGTAGCTCGGTGCCACACAGCAATCCCCACCAAGGCACCGAGAACAAAGACAAAAAGACAAATCACAAAACACAATAAAAAACAAAAAAACAAACAATAATTATATATTAATGAAGTTATTGATGAAATTATATAATTATATATAAAAATTCAGGTTCAGGGTGCGTCTGTAAATGTTCTAAAACTCTTGAACCACTTATCCGATTGAACTCATATTCGCACCATATGTTCATTAGGTTCAGAGTAAGGTTTATATGTCTCCAAAGGGGGGTAAATATATTTTGGTTTATGTTTGTTTGTTTCCTCAAAAGATGGCGCAAGGGATGTGACATTAAAATTTCATCAAACAAACAGGCCGAGCAACGCCAGGCATATTACCTAGTAATTATATAAAATATCAAAACTGGACAATATTATAAAAAACAATCAAAATTACTCTTAGCATTAGGCAATTGATTAAAACAAGATAAAATTTTGAATAATAAATTAAAATTCAAACAAGGAATATAAAACAATTCTCAATTTCTAAACCGCGTATTATAATTAAAATGTAAGTAAGCCAAACAAAAAGGACTATCAATCTTTCCGTTAATGATATTGGCAACAAATTTTAAAATCTCCACATGAAAGATGTCAACACAATCACAAATGTTCATATCTTGCATGATCTGAGAAAAGGAGTAAATACCAATTCTAATATAGCAGTAAAAATAAAGTTTTGCGAATAGACTATAAACTCTATGAAGTCTATTCTTGACATGATTTGATGCAAACCCCCAAATTACTATTCCATACCGAATGACCGGTATAATAAGAGTAATAAATAATTTAATAAAAAATTTGCCACACATAAAGCGTGAGGTCAGGTTACGAATCACGCCTACCAGTAATTTAAATAGTGCGTTCTTGCACAATCTATCCACATGGTCACCAAAAATTAGCTTACAGTCAAGGAATACCCCCAAATCTCGAATACCTTCAACCCTTTCAATCAAAGTCTCATTGACAGTATAAGCAAATAGAATAGGTCTAATTTTCTTAATAAAGGTAATAACCTTAGTCTTACCATTGTTAATAATCAGCCCATTATCTAGGCACCACTTAGAAAAAGTATCAACCTTGGCCTGTAAAATATCACAATCAGACCGAGTGATAACCTGCTGGAATAGCTTTAAATCATCTGAAAACATGGAGGCTCCTGGCCCCAGCATCGCCAAGACATCATTAACATAGATGTCGGATAGTATTGGCCAGGCAGCTACCCTGAGGAACCCCTCTTAAAATACGAAAACAAGAACGAGAAATAAAATTTCCCATCTTATTACATGCTGAGCGATCAGATAAATAAGAGGAAAACCAAGCAAGCAAGGAACCCCCAATCCCATACCATCCTAACTTACAAGGGAACCCCACATAGCCTAACCGCTTTAACAATGAAGTCCTTTTATGGTTATCTATGCTGAAATTTTTTCGTTTTCACAGTTTATTTTGAAAGAAACACAATTTCGCACTCTTATTTTGCAAGCATCTATAGTAGCTTCAGATGAGTAACATATTTCAATTTGGTGGAAATCTGTGACATACATGTTCGAGGGATTCCCTTGTTAGAGATCAATCTGGCATGGAGCACCATATCGAAAGCCTTTGATAAATCAAAATAAATGGTATCAAGTTGCTCGTGCTTGTCGAAGCATTCTGTAATTATAGTGACAAATGGAACAAGATTAGTCAGGGTAGATCGCCTTCGTACGAACCCATGTTGCTCAACATCAATCATTTGTTGAAAATAGAAATAAATACGGTCAAAAACAAGACGTTCTAAAATCTTGGAAAAGTTAGTTAATAAAGACACAGGTCTATAATTAGAACAAGCTAATGGATCCTCGGATTTGAAAATAGGACAGATCAATGAGGTTTTCCAACTGGCAGGAAAAATACCCTTATCAAGACTTTTATTAAAAATACAGCAAATAGTGGCAGCAATAATTTCAGAACAACCCTTTATGAGAAAAAGAGGCAAAGTATCACTGCCATACGAGCGCGTCAATTTCATACCTTTGATCGTACGCCTGACCTCGTCAACCTGAAAAACAATTTGATTAAGGTTAAAAGGATAACCGTAAGACATGATGTTAAAGTCATTAGACTCAAGCATAACAGTTGATTGAGCAGATGAAAACTGATTACAAAATTCCTTAGCAATATCCTCAGAATCAGAGAGACAAAGATCACCACTACACAAGACAAAATTACTTGAGTTCTTAACATTCTGTTGACGAAGGTAGTCCCAGAATCTATTTACGTTACGTCTAAACTCCATTTCAAGTTGACTCAGATAGACAGCATAATCCTCTTGAACTTTAATTTTTGAGTCAGTTCTTTTCATCAATTTATTAACTTTTATTTTATTTATTTATTTATTTATTTATTTATTTTTTGTTGTGTTATATTTGTAATCTAACTTCTATGTTTAAACTTAATTTAAAAGGTTGCATTTATTACAAAAATGAAACATTGTATTAAAAATGCGTGCAGTAATTCAGTAGTTTATTCATCTCAGAGGTCCTTATATTTGTTGATTTTAGTCCTTGAAAGTCCTTGATTGTCCTTGATTTTCATTTACAGAAATGTGTACGAAGCCTGTATGCAGTATCGCTCAAAAGCTTGTCATATTTCAAAAAATCCTGATATATAATTTCTTTGTGCATTTTCTCACTTCCTTCAGTAAGAATAAAATATGACAGCCCTTA
The DNA here is from genome assembly GCA_023313115.1 of Rhysida immarginata. Taxonomy (NCBI): domain Eukaryota; kingdom Metazoa; phylum Arthropoda; class Chilopoda; order Scolopendromorpha; family Scolopendridae; genus Rhysida; species Rhysida immarginata. The sequence goes on along the minus strand of JAHWFO010089838.1, from coordinate 105,108 downwards.
TTAAGTGATATAGAACATTTTAATACCAAAAAATTACATTGTTTTTAAGTATTCACTTAAATTTAATGTTCATAAGTTTGTCATAAATATCATATTTATACCAAAAAATAAATAAAAATTATTTATGGTAGTTACCAATGCCAACTAATACTTTGTTGCATGGCCTTTGGCTTTGATGACTGCAGCGCATATACGAGGCATTGATTCAATTAGATTTCGAAGCACTGAAATGGTAATTCCATTCCACTCCTTTTCAAGTCATTAAAGAGATCCATCTTATTTGAATGCTTGTGGCTACTCACACATCTGCCCAACTCATTCCACAAATGTTCAGTTGGGTTCAGATCAGGTGATTGACTTGGCCATTGAAGAATCTGCACCTCCGGGAATCAAACCAAGTCTTGACCAGACGTGACGTGTGCTTGAGGTCGTTATCTTGTTGAAATGTCCAATCACGACCCATCTTCTGTCGAGCAAAGGGTAGCATGACATTCTCCATGATGTCCTTGTATACCTGAGCATAAATTTTGCTATCAATTTTGTGTAGAGTACCTACCCCAGAAGAAGAAAAGCATCCCCACATCATGACACTACCACCACCGTGTTTCACAGTTGCCAGTTGGCAGCGTGAGTTGTGGCGTGCACTGGAAAGACGTCTTATATACCGTCTCCTATCACTGGCAAACAACAAAAACTTTGATTCGTCTGACCAAAGAACTTTGGCCCAATTTGCAGAATTCAATGAAAGATGTGACTGAGCAAATTGCAGTCTTGCCTTTCTATTCTTTTGGCTAATCCACAGTTTCTTAGATGGAATGCACCCATGAAGTCCAACAGCTTGGAGACAACGTGAGATTGTTTGGCTGCTTAATGAAATTCCATATTCTTCATTCATTTCATGTGCAATCTTCACTGCATTTTTCTTGACATCAGCGACAGATTTTTTTTCTGATGATGCAGTCAACTCGAGGGTTCATTTTTCGAGGACGGCCACTTCTTTTCTTATCAGCTAATCCTTGAGGATTATTATACTTTTTTATTATCCGTGACACAGCTGATTGAGAGCAATTAAATTGTTCTGCAACATTTTTTTGCGTTCTTCCACTCTTCACAGCCTCAACAACGAGGTGGCACATTTCCTCCGACGTATTGCTACCAGTTTTCCCCATTTCCTATCAGTAATAGTCCGAAAATGTAAAAATTACTTGCTAATACAGTAAAATCCCGTTACAACATACCTCACTTTAACATACATTTCAGAATAACGTACAAATTTCAAATCCCCGTCCCAAACGTAGATATTTTAATGCTAAAAAGTTTCAGAATAAGGTACCTCACTTTAACGTATATTTCAGAATAACATACTAATTTTACATTCCCTTGGTTAAATTATCCCTTCAGTACAACGTACATCGTTCACATGTCTTGCTCTGATTAGTCAATGCAGCCCATGCGAAAGTTGCAACTGGGCCATTGGGCTAATTAAGCCGAGATCACATTTCATTGGTTGGTCAGTGTAGCATATATAAACCCGGAAATCTCTGCATGCTACTCAGTTGGGATCCAGTTTGTGCTGCAAACACTGTAGACCTTCACTTGACGGACGATTGCCCATCTTCAATTCCGTAAGATTGTGTGTTTATTTATTTTAATTTATGTTTGTTTGATTTATGTGCATGTAACAGGGTGACTAGCGAACGGGATAGGTAAGGGAATGTAACCGGGAAAAGTCAGGGAATTTTTTGTAACCCCCCCCAGTTTCAGAATAACGTACACCTCAGAATAACATACAAATTTCCAGGTCCCTTGAAGTACGTTGTAACGGGGTTTTATTGTAACTACCCAATATGATTTTTTTCCTCCGGGACATTCAAGGGTTTTTCTGAAATATTTGGTATCGTAAAAGACTAATTTGATAATTTAAACTTCCTATCACATCAGAATTGTTATTATGGATTTCGTATAATTTGCTTGAATATACAGCCAATATGAGTATGAGTATTAACCTTCAACATCCCCTCTGGAGTAAAATCTTTATATCACAAGGGATTAACTTAGGCATCAACAGGACGAATCACTTGTATAAACTTGTCTACACTGTCGTTGTTCTGCGCAGTTGTCACTTGACAGGATTGTCACTGCTGTTTTATAATCATTGGTGTTGTATTAGATCGTTATTAGTATATTCCCTTATAATGGCGACAAGGACTCATAGACAATGTATGAATCATCCTGACAATTTTTGTTATGTTTGTGGAAAATTTGCAACGAAATCTCAGAGAAAACTACAAAATAACAAAAACTGTTTATTCTTATTACTTCGGATATCAAATTGGAGACCAGGATAAGTCATGGGTGCCCCATTTTTGTTGTATTAACTGCACTACGAATTTAAGACTGGCTACATGGAAAATTGAAGGCTGTCCCAATGGTGTGGCGGGAGCAAAGTGATCATGTAAACGACTGCTACTTTTGTAACAAAAATATCCAGCATATCAAAAGAAAGCAAAAAATCAGTTTCGCATCCATATCTTCCATCAGCAATAAGTCCTGTTCTTCATTCCAAAGATCTGCGCCGGCCAGGTGGCCGAGAGGGTTAGGGCAGATCTTAGGAATGAAGAACAGGACTTATTGCTGATGGAAGATATGGATGCGAAACTGATTTTTTGCTTTTTTTTGCTTTTTTGCCTAGCTGAGCACTCAGCCATGCTTCTTATTGGCTAATAGCAGATTCTGGCACCACGCCAGTTTTTTCTTTTATTGTACAGACCATAGTTCTCGAGTTCGCCTAGTCGTGGGTTCAAATCCCGCCATGGGCATGGATATTTGTGTTTGTCCCGGACTGTGTGCAGATATGACTTGTGTAAAAGGTGCAAAATGATCTTAGTAGTCGATGCCAAAATTTCTAATAAACCAACCAACCAACCAAACCGAAGATCTGCTGGTTTCTGTTCCACCAAAAAACATTGATCCAGAGAACGACAGTGAAGAAGATTCCCCTAATGCCTCTGCAGTGGCATCAACATTACAGGATGAGCAGTGATTCCGCTAGGCAAAATCAGCATGGCACAGTGCCACGCTGCCCCTCGGCCTACCCATGCTTCCCCTCGGCGCTGCACAAACGCAAGAAACTGAATCCAATAAATGACAACAATGTGCGGCTTAAGTGTTCATTGGAGCTTGTCATTGTGGCGTGAGTGATTTAAAGCCTAAACATTTTAATTAAACTACTAAGTACATTCATTTAAAATATTATAACTAACTGCATCAGTTTAGTTTGTAGTCGTGACGAGCTGTTCATCGCGTTACTCCTTGTGCTTTTTTTATCCTCCATGCTGACAAGTCGAGCCTTTTGTATTTGTGTGCGGTGGTTTCCTGTGGTCGCTTTACTGTCAAAACAAACCGCTGCGTCCGCGAGAAGAAGTATTTCTCAATAAGCTTTCACATTTACATTAGCATTAAAGTCAATTGTTATCGCTCACGATGATCATAATTGTTTGTGACGTCTTGTTATGTGTGTTATTGTTTTCCACTGTTAGCGTTCCTTGCGTTGTTCAAGAAGATGACTGTTCATCCCGATTCCGTTCCTGATGGATGTTGATGCATCATTCGTCTGTAAACGCAGTATCATGTTCGAATGGGATAATACAATTCAACTGTATAAGGTATAAAGTTTAAAAATCTTAATGCAATCATTATTCGCAATTTTATCCTGCAAAAATAATGCATAAATTGTTGAAAAATATACTTTAAGAACTATTGAGGACTGTACCACCAGATGATGTCTTTTTGTGGCATCACAAAGTAAGGAAGAGATTAGCTTAGAAGAAATTAGAAAGCCTTAACGTGTCCTAATCGCATACAGATTCCGAAGTTAGCATTATGCCTTAAAAATATAAATGTAGGTCACTGAAATGCAAGTACTTTTATTAACTTTAAAGTAAGAATTTAGCTGCATTCAGTGCCCCTTTCAGACGTTCAGTGCCCCTTTCAGACATTCAGTGCCCCATTGCCTTCGAGTGCGCCATGCTGCCCTTTGTTTCTGTAGTCATCATTGGATGCGGATTATTACGAATGTAGGAGTCAAGAAGAACCACATTTGATCGTTCACGAAGAAATGAACGATTTAGTTTGTGATTTAGACTTACCGTAAAATCTTGAATACAGGCCGGGTATTCAAATACACACCCGTCTTGAATAAAAGCCAGGTGGGGTGTTAAAAATATGAGATTAAACGCCAGGTCTCGAATAAACGCCGGGTCTTTTTCGGGTCATCGATATAAATTCTAGCGTTTTTCTTCACCTTCAGATTATTAAATGTCTTTTCTTGTGTATGCCTTCTCATTGGCTGCGTCATTTAAGTACCGGATTTATTGCAGGGTGACTAGCGACCGGGAAAAGTCAGGGAATTTTACAAAATCGGCAAAAAAATGCAAAATTGGAACGAAAAATTTGAAAAATGTCAATAATATCCTATCAAAATAGAGTTTTTTTGGTGCTGGTGGTCAGGGAAAATTACGTGATAAGCCGAGAAAAGTCAGGGAATTTTACAAAATCGTTTTGCTAGACACTCTGTTTTTGGGAATAGCCTTTAATGCCGGGTCTTAAATAAATGCTGGGTCTCGATTAATCGCCGGGGGGGGGGGCCAGACCATTGAGATAAACAGACGCCCGGGCCTGTATTCAAGATTTTACGGTATCTAAAAAACGGGTCGAATAACTGGGATCCAGGCTGGAACAAAAAATTAATGCGTACCAACAAAGAAACCAAGCCTTCACGAACTACTTTACGAAGAAGGACAACATGTGCTACTGTACAGATATTAACGGCCTTTTCAGTAAACTGGGAATTGAGCACGACCCTTCTAGTTGGCGTTTGTTCATAGATTCTTCGAAAAGCAGTTTAAAGGCAGTGTTATTCCACAATGGAAATGAATATCCATCAGTTCCGGTGTTCCATGCAGTTGGACTAAAAGAGACTTAAGAAAGTATGACCGAAATCCTTACCGCAATAAAGTACACCGAATTCCAGTGGAGTATTTGTGCGATTTAAAAGTGGTTGCATTACTTCTTGGTATACAAGGAGGTTACACAAACTTTATGTTCCTCCTTTGCCTTTGGGGCAGCCGAGACACAGCAAATCATTATAAAGTACAGAAGTGGCCAGAGAGAATGGAATTTTTACCTGGAAAGTTTAATGTAGAACATGTGCTTTTAGTTGATCAGAATAAGATTTTTCTCCCTCCACTTCATATTAAACTTGGCCTAATAAAGAACTTTGTAAAGCACTAGATAAACAAGGCAATGGTTTTCTTTACTTAGGGAAGTTTTCTCCAGCCTAACAGATGCCAAATTTAAGGAAGGAATTTTCGTTGGGCATCAGATAAGAAAACTGTTGAAAGATGATATTTTCGAAACAATGTTACAGAAAAAGGAACTGTCTGCATGGAGATCTTTCAGATCCGTGGTACACGGATTCCTGGGGAACAACAAAGATGAAAATTACGAGTCCATAGTGAAAGAACTTCTGTAGAATTATAAAGAAATGGGATGCCGGATGTCTCTAAAGATATACTTTCTCCACTCTCACATTGATTTTTTCCTTCCAACATGAGAGCAGTTAGGATGAGCAAGGGGAGAGATTCCAACAAGATATACTAAATATGGAAAAAAGATACCAGGGCTGTTGCAACCCTGCGATGATGGGGGACTACTACTGGTTTCTTATAAGGGAAAGTAAAACTGTTCACAAGAATAGGGCATCTAAAACTCATTTTTAAAAGAAAAAAAAAGAAATATGACATTACTTAAAAGGTAAATGCAATTTTTTTTATTCTTTTCTTATATACCGGTAGTAAGATTAGTGCAATTCTATATGAAGATTCCATTATATCTTTACTTTTAGACATGATAGAAAAATTATGTGGGCATTTTTGGAATCAGCGCATCATTTTACATCAAAAACACCCATATTTTTTTTTTTGTTTGGTAGTGTAATGATTAAAATTAGCTTACTGCAACGAGACGTGTTGCATGTGTGGAATATGACAAACTTATAGTCACCCTTTTTGAAATGAACTATACCTGTCCGTAAATTTGTAAATTTTTTGCAGGTCACATGTTACTTAGCTTACTGTTACCAGCCTACCCTTACTGTTTATCGACCAATCTGTTTTTCCATGCATCATCGAATAAATTATCTTTGCAAATTAAAATATGACAAACTTTTGAGCGCTACTGTACACTATGGATTCAATCCCATGGTCATGACCCCTATAAACCTATGTAAATTCTGGGATCCCAGTCATTTGCACTAGTTTCTTTTTTTTTTTTATTTTTTATATATATTTTTTTATTTTTATTTTTTGTTTTTTGTTTTCATTTAATGTTATATTCTTATTATTTGTATATTTACATACCAACAAACGATCGGATTTTTGTATATTACCTTCACTTATTGTTACCCGCCAGTCAGCGCTGACTCACTTCATGCTGATTGGTGGACTTTTCCCATATAATCAGGTGTTTTTCCACTGCATCTGTTGTAGTCGTTCCGATTCCTGATGATGAGAGTCCCTCAAAACGCGTCGATTCCGCAATAAAAACTACCTATTGCTATTCCTGGACATTTTTTCTGGTTCGTTTTACAGCAATATAGACATAATGCAACCTATTGATTTATTTTTAAATCTTAATAAAAACAATAGATAATTTTCATAGGTTTTAAATTGATCTTTCTTCCTAATTTATTTCTTTAAATATATGTAAAAAAAATTATTCGCAACACACTTTTATGTATTATGCTTACAATATTCGTGCGGCAAATTGTCTCTCGTATTTCAAGTGTAAGGTTTTTTCATTTAATGCTCTATAGCTGTAATAACGCATTAAATACAGAACAACATGCTCAATCGCCTGACCATTAAATAAGAAAATTTTTAATTTTTCTTTCAAAATAAAAAAAATTTCTGTCCGGATTTTTTAGTTTACAAGCATCAAAGTACAGGGTATCTCAAAAAAATGTACTAACACTTTGTTTTTTTCAGGTGTACAAATCCATTGGTGCGCGTTATCAGCTTTGTCTAGACAATGACAGTCATCAATTTGAACATTTGCGAAACATGATTCTTTAATTACATTTGTTTTGTGTAATTCAAGCCTTTAAACTTGTCTCTATGTTCATAAATAATGTTTTTATAGTCATTCAAAGTATTAATACATTTTTTTGAGACACCCTGTATATTTTGTAACCTAAAATTAAACAATGCGAATGTAAGCTAAGGAAATAGCTTTAGTCTCTCGAACTTTGGCCGAAACTAAGTCGAAATTAAGTTGCTTTTATAAAAGTTTGCAACCATAAATTATCAGATTGCCCATTTTTATATCCTGGATCGGTCATAATAATTTTCTCTGTTCAATGAAAAGAAAGCAAAGATAGGAAATGTGACTCCGATTCAATCTGATTCTCAAATTGAGGAAAACCAATCGGAAATCATTTTCAATGGGGGCATGGATTTTGCGTTTTTAAAATCCAATTTAATAAATATTTAAGAGTTATTAATGTTTTTGACCACATTTTTCATGTTTAGCATGTCCAAATCTAAAGAAAACAATTTTTAAAAAAAAATCCATCATAATCTCTATTCTTGGGGGACAGTTGTCCTAGTGGGTGGTTGTCTGGGTGGCAATTGTCCTAGAACAGGTGGCTTGACCTCTTTCCTGAGACATTCTTCCCGGGTTTCAAAACACCTCTTTCAACTGGATTGAATTCGATCCGGATCAAAGAGTTTCCATGTGACTTTCCTCAGGATTGACTCCAAACAGGTTGACTCGATCCGGAGTCATTGCTTCATGCATAGAAATAGGAGCCGCTTCTAAGAAGGGGTTTGAATTTTTCGCAGCACATAACATTGATGAAATGGTGATTTCTTGTGCAGCTCATGATTTCTCTGTATATTATTATTAAATTTTGCATTACTGAAATCCTCTGAGTATTTATTACTGCAGGTATTACATTTATTTTTTGTTTTTTTCCAAAATATTAGAAAAAATATTTATTTATTTATTTTTATTTATTTTTTTAGATTAAACAATTTTATTTTGTCATATCTTTTCATTTGGAAATTTTTATAAGTTGTATTTGAATGATATAAACTTAAATATATAACTTCCTTTAATTTAATGTAAAAATAATTAAAAAAGTATTAAAAATAAGTAGTAAATAATAATGATGAAAAGTCACTTTTCAGTCTGCAATTTTGGGGTTTAGATGATGTCCCAAATTTGAGGTATAGATGATGTCCAAATTGATGTGGAGTTTCCAGATGATAATTCACTGATGATACTGAAAAAGAAAAAAATTTAAATAAATGTCTTTCGTGCATGTTGCATGAAATAGATAATGTTATTTTTAAGTTACACAAGGAGAACACTGCTTTAAGCTTATCAGATGATGATGACGATGACGAAGTTTGTTTTTAAAATTAACTATATATTACTTTACCGAATGTATCTTGTTTTTCTCTTCTTTCTTTTTTTAATATCTGTATATTTATTACAATATTAATTGGATTGTATTGTGTATTTTTATTTATTTTTTTTTATTCATTTTTTGTATTTGTATAAAAAAATTTATAAATTAAATTAAAATAAAATAAATATTTGAATAAATATATTTCAAATTACCATAACCTTTGGAATATAAGACATGTACTGTATTATGCAAAATAAAAGTTAAAAAAAAGCATAACTGCATATTATATAAAATTACGTATAATAATCGGAATTTGTCACGATTTTTGGCTGATGTCGATGGGGAGGGGGTGGGCTTCAAAAAACACCAATCATATTTCATTTACTAACAATGCAACATATGTCATGGATACACAAGATATAAGGCAAAATGCTGCCTGTTATGAAGGTTTTGGTCTATACCTCCCCACAAGGACAGTCATATGACTGTGAAATTTGACAAAACAAAATTGGTGGAAGTATTATTTGTCATTCTATTTAATACTTTGGGTGGTACAGTGTGAAACTCTGTGCATTTTAGGCAGAGCAATGTGGGTTCAAATCCCTGCGAGAGCATAATTTTTAAATTTTTGTCTTCACCTTTTGTGCAGTAAAAGCGCTTAGAACAAGTTTTTGCAAAAGCATTAACCATCCAATAAAATAAAGCATTTTTCCAGTTTTTTTCCAGGCGCAAATAGGATCTAAAATTTATTATTTTCAACCTGTTCCCCTTGATCTCTCGCGAGTAGACGTGACTCTACTACTGCAGCCTACACTGGTAGAACTTTCTGTATGTTCTGGTGCAAAATTATTTCCACTCATGGAGCATAACAAAATATATTTAATATGGCTCAGGCCATAAGGGAGGAAGTCTCCATCATGATAAATGTTCCTGTTTGCCATAAGTATTTTTACAATTACGTTGGGATGGTTTAAAGATGTTGGGTACGAGAAAAATTTAAAAAGTATGGTTCCATAATGTGTAAATAATTCTGTTGTTTCAAGCTGCGGTAGAAGAATCACATCTAGTCATGAGAGAACATGGGGACAAGGCTAAAAATAATAGGAGATTTTATATTTCCTTGAGATTCTATTTGCACCTGGAAAAAAGTGCAAAAAGTTTCATTTTATTTGAATGGTTAATGTTTTTATAAGAGCATGTTCTATGCACTTTTATTACATGAAAGATTAAGGGAAACATATAAAACTATGCACACACAAGGATTTGAACCTGTATTTCTCTGCCTAATATAAATGTACAGGGTGAGTTTTTTAAAAGTGGCCTGGTAAACAACGTGTAAAAATGAGCATGAAAAGAGATAACAATGATCAAAGATCAGTGCAAATAACCTAGAGTAGGTGCTGGAAGTGTCCTCCATTGACCTCAAGGCACGTGTGAAGGCATGTCCACATGTTCCTGAAGGCACTAGCAAGAGTGTCCACTGGAATGGCCTGAATGGCTGCCTGGACGTTTTGTTGAAGGCCTGTGACTGTGCACAGATTGTTCTGGTAGACCACACCTTTCAGTGCACCCCAGAGGAAGAAATCGCAGATCGATAGGGGTGACCAGGGCTGTTCTGTTCCTTGACTGATCACATATTCGGGTGGGGAAACTTCCCGGATACTGGCAAGTGTTGCGTGTGCAGAATGAGCTGTTGCACCATCTTGCTGAAAGTAAGCATTGGCACGTTTGTCATTAGTAAGTTGTGCGGCAAATGCGTTGAAGACGTACACATAACTGTCACTATTCACAGTTTCATTGAAGAACACAGGGATGATGCGGCAGGCAGAGACAGCACACCACACCACACTCCAATTTTTTGTGGATGCAGTGGAGGCTCCATGAACACATGCGGATTGAAGGAAGACCAGTGGCGCATGTTCTGTGAGTTGATGTAACCGGACAGATGGAACCACACTTCATCTGAGATGAACACATAACCATCCTCTAGCACCTCTGGAGCAATGGTGCTCAGGAACCATTCATTAAACTGAACCCTAACCGGCTTATCCACATCATGCAGCTGAGGCACAGTGGTAATTTTGAAGACAGGGGTGTAAGTGTAAATCCTGTTTCATGATCTTCATTGCACTTGACTGAGACAAACCCAATTGCTGAGACAGCCGCCGTGATGACGTTTTGGGACTGCATAGCATGTGTTATTCAGCAGCAGCAATGGTTGCTGTCGTATGGACCGTCCTTTTTCGCACTTTCTTTGCATTCAGTACTGATCACGTTGCAGGCCATTTCGCAATTAAGTTTTGCGGGAGGTTTTGCAGGCACAGCACCAACTTGAAACTTAATGTTTCATCAGGATATGTAATATGTCACTGCACATCTAGCTTTGGTTGCATGCATGTGCTTTGATGAACAATCATGGTTTGGCCCCCCCAGATCATCCAATCTTAACCCATTTGAGCATTTATGGGATGCTGCAGATACCAGTGTATGCTCGATGAAACCAGCACCAACTACACAAGAACAATTGTGGGTAGCACTGCGAGATGTGTGGGTCATTATCTCTCCAGAACGATTCCAACTCCTCTTAGAGTCCATGCTTCAACATGGTATTGTAGTTTTGAGGGCTTGCGTAATAGGGGCTCGCTATTATATCCAGTGCCTTCCCATGAATTTTGGCCACTCAGTTTATTACGATCATTTGTTTTGTTTAGAATGCATTGGGTGCATATAAAATGCTGATGCATATTACCGTAAGTTACGGTAATAACGCCGCAGCAATGGATAGGCCGCAGGGCTGAAATTCATCTTCTTCAAAAATAAAAACGTAAGATTTGCTGCAGCGATACTTACGCTGCATGCCCCCTCCCCCTTTATGATAGACGTGTAAAAGTAAAACGAATTGACTTAATTTAAGAGCAATATACAGAGTGAGTCAGAAACCCTGTCACAAACTTTTAGAGGAAGTAGTATGGATGATTCTAAGCAAAAAAAGTTCATATGAACATGGGTTTGAATTTTAACGATAACTGAGATATGAACAGAAATAGAAATGCCGCCACTAAGATCAACATGTTAATAACTCAGGTTTGTGTAACACCTAGGGTAATGAAGTTTGGGGTGATAATAGGGTACATACAATTGTGTATACCGTTAAAATTTGATCGAATTCCAATGAGTAGTTTCCGAGTTACGCAGTCAATATCGTAACAGGTGCTCACATGTGAGTACTAACCACTAATTTTAATACAGGCAAAATTACTCAAATGCATAAAAATTGAACTTCAAGAATGTTTTTGCCCCTGGAAAATGGTTTACAATATTGGCAATACCACAATAGATAAATGAAAATCATACCCTATTTGAAATCTTCAAAATCAGAATGAAAAACAAAAGTCAAAATATTCTTCTTGAAGATTCAAGCATTCTTTATTTTCTTTATTTTCATCATTATTGTCAGCAATAGTTTTGTAAGGTAAACCAGCAGCTCGAAACGTTGTTGATCGAAACAGTTTTCAAGTTCCCATCGTTTTGAGAAGTCACTTTCGTATTTGTTTTTGGCGACGGCAAATTCAAATAAAAAGTGAATTAATGAACTGTACATTGTATGTGCTATATAATTAAAGTACTGTGATGTATATTATATGTTAAATTTGTTTTAAGTTCGTCAGCGCGAAGTTCATTTGAACGAAATGATCAGTGGTGCAGTATCAGTTTTGGGAAATTGTTTCAATTGTCAAGCCCTTAAAGAAAAAAATCACTAGTTACGCAGCAGCGACAGTTAAGCTGCAAAGACATTTTTTCGAACTTTTTTAATGCATACGCCACGGCGTTATTATTGTAAATTACGGTATATAAACGAATCTTTTCGATAATCAATTAAAAATTGGATGCGTATTATACTCTTGTGCATATTATATTAGAAAAATTATGGTATTAAAAAATTTTCAAAATATAGTTCTGAGTAGGATCATTTACCTCTGGAATATCGAATATTTTCATTTTTTAATCAAAATTTCTTAGCTTAACCACTAATAATAATGTAAAATTTCATTAATTATGGTTAAATACAAGGGCAAATCAATAAGTCGGTTCCTCGAATTTTTTTCACACCAATTTATTGGTCAGACAAGACGACATTAGGTGTGCAGGAATAGCAGTTCATTACTTATTTTTCTA
>JAHWFO010089838.1:81025-92359 GCA_023313115.1 Rhysida immarginata | reverse complement strand
ACCGTGACACAAATTTGGAGATGTTAGCTGCATAAAATGTCGTCAGCTGCTGGTGATTACATGATTTTGATTTTTTTTTTTTTAATCTTTCCTAGGATGAACCGTTCACGTCTTGTATGCCAGAAACATTGTTCAATATTTCTCGTTATCTTCTCCATGAGATGATTGATGGAATTCCTCTTGGTATTTCTAAATTGTATCCTTTTATTTGTAATAATAAAGAATGGAATGTTTGTTTAAGCACCTTGTTATTCTTTTACAGCAGGATTGTTGTTCTTATACATAATCAGCTGACATAAGCACTGTAGAGAGGATTAATTGCTTTATTGAATCCTACAGTGCAGACATATAGAAAAGTAATGGAACATTTTCTGACCACAATGAATGAGTTGTAACTTTGTCTATAAGTAGCTTTGGACCTTACATACTTCTGCAACATACCAAATTGGATTGAAATTGGTCAACAGGTTTTCAAGATATTATGTAGACAGATGGACAGTTACACAGACAGATACCATTTCAATACTTCAATAATCACTGTAAATATTTAATGTTAGTGCTCTAATATTTTGTTATTGATATATTTTAAAATTTCTTAGCATATCCTGCTTTTGGGCTATGCTGCCGCTTCTTCTTCTCAGGTCCTACTTCCTTTGAGATGGAGATGACCTGTCTTCAAGGGATATGAGGATAACAATCTAGTTAGTCTGTTTAACAGCCAAGTTGATGGAGGCAAGTATTTTGGGCAGGAGATGGGGTTTTGATAAGAAGTCTTTGGTACAGAAAAGGATGAAACGCCATTGAGGTCTTGTCACAGGATTAATGAGTAGGATGGAGGATAGGGAGAAGGGGACACTACGAGCTTGTAGAACCACTGCTTTGTTTAGAAGGGGCATTCCAGTATTATGTGATCCAGATTTTCGATAAACTGCAGTGACAGTAAGGGTTGTTTATGAAGCCTAGTTTGTGCAGATGTTGTTTGTTAGGTAAGTGGCCAGACCTGAGTCAGGAGAGAAGCATCAAGTCTTGTATAGATAGGAGGATTGGTTTAACAGTAGAGGCAGTCGGATGAGTCATGATGATAATTTTGAGTTCTTGTCAGGTGAGTTGGGGTTTCTCCATTTGTCTCTCCGCAGAATTATCATTTGTTTGGATATTTAAGTTTTAGGTTGCCATTGATATCGGAAATGCAATCTTTATTTGGAATTCCTTCCCTGTTTTGCTAAGAAATCTGCACACGTGTTGTCCAAGATGCCACTATGGCCTGGGCACCATAGAAAGGAGACTTCTATTTGAAGTTGATCCAACCTAAGGATGCCAGCTGAGACTAGATCTATCTGGAACGACGATTTCCAGTTAATTCTCTCAATGAGCCGTGAAGACAAAAGAGCACCGATTTAGAGTCCGAAACAATTACATGTTGTTGCTCATATTTATGATTGGAGCTGATAATGTGGAGGGCTTTGAACACTGCCCAGGCTTCCGCTGTAAAGGAGTTGAATGTGTGGTCTGTTTGGTATTTGTAAGAGTTATCGGAGTTATATATCCCTAAATCTGCTGTTTCATAAGGCATCACCAGAGAAGCATCAATAAATCATTTCTTGTGGTGTGCAAAATTGACCGCAAGGATGTTGTGAAATATTGATCTTTTTGCCACTTGGTTCATGTTCTTGGGGAAGGTAAGGATTAAAAACTGGGCATTCCAGTCCATAGTAAAAATTGCAGGGGAGGATATTATAGCGCAAGACTGGAGCTGGAATTCTTGAATGTTCAGGCCTCTAATACCACTTCGGAACAGGTCCTGAGTTGAGGTACTTAGGGATTGAATCCTCTAGGTTGTTTGGTTGACAGTCCTTGCTGAGGAGTTGACATAGCCTTATGAATGTTTTTACGGCAACCCCCTTCCATCTGGGCCATGGCGGGATCTGGTTTACAGAATAATAAAGGACTTCCACCAGGATGCTTTTTAATGCTGATAGGATTCTTCTAATTGCCAAATGCTCCACCACCCTGATTGGTCTGATAGTTGATTCTGAGCATAACAGCAGATAGGGAGTGTAGTAGTCTGGAATGCTCTTAATTAGCACCAAAAAAAGTGATGTCGGGATATGCCCGCCCAGGCCCAGTAATACTAATAAATATGAGTCAGGAGAGCCCAATATTTGTCTAGTTTTACTTTAATTTTTCCAATGAGATTTGACCAGGACAGCGTGTATTGAAATCGGATGCCAAGACAGGTATAACTCAGTTTATTGGGGATTCTTTTGCCATATAAGAACACTGATGTTGACTCTTGTTCTCTTCTTATAAAATGTAATAACCATCAATTTGTCTGGAGCGAAGGTAAAATTGTTGTTGCTAGCCCATTCTTCTAAGTTAAACAAGGTGGTCTGCAAGGATTGTCAGACCACGGGAAGGACAATGTTGGAAGCCCATATTAAGATGTCATCAGAGTATGTTGGCTGTTCCGTCGTTTCAGAGATGTCCCAGCAATATATGTTGAACAGGGTAGGACTGAGGGCCAAATCTTGGGGCAACCCGTTATTAATTTCGTCTTCGTATGCAGGGAACATGTGCAAGAGTGATCTCCCTGCTGAGCAGGTAAGCAGCAATCCATCTAGTGAACTTTATTGGGATGTTTAAATTCTCCATCATGGTGATGAGCCATTGGATATTTACTGTGTCATATGCTTTTCGTAATCAAAGTGAGAGTCGAGCTGAGAGAGCCGTAGCTCTGTCCTGTTGATAATAACTTTGTCTGCATTCAATATTATCTAACTGCTCTACAAATTGTTCGAATGTGTTGCAATAACGTTATGCATTAACAGTGGTGTCCCAAAAGTAACGATTCATTTTTATGGAAAGCATGTTTAATATAGGAAATGTATGTATACATGAAAAGGGCACATATGAGGCATTCGATATCAATGAAAATGGCCTCCCTTTATGTCAATGTACAGAGACCACCGTTCAGCCATATCACTGAACACTCTGCAGATGATCAGGTGTGATGCTGTTGACTGCCTTTACAATCTGTTGATGTAGCTACTGCAACTTGTGATTTTAATCCTGTCCTTAGAGTTTGCGAAGAAATCTAAAGAGGCAAGGTTAGATGACCTCAGAGCCCAGATGCGCATTGAACCTCTACCGATCCACAGTCCCGGGAATATGCGGTTGAGGTAATCGCAAACAATGAGAGCAAACTGGGAAGGAACCTTGTCTTATAGGAATACAACAGTATTCAGAATTCCATCAGACTCTAATTATGTTTCCAGGAAAAGCTCAAGCATATCAAGTTCACAGTTTGCTTATCAAACATGAATGGTCCTAAATTTTAGTCTTGGTCATCCCTAGCCACACGTTTACCTTTAGGGTGTTCCTCTCCCATTCTTGCACCTCATGAGAATTGCTGTTGGCCCTGTGTGAAGGAGGCTTCTCAGCACACATTTCTTCCTCTTCCAGGTGATTTTTGGTATACCGCATTCTTCAGAGTAAAATGAAGAATATGCCAAACACTGGTTCGTGAAATGTTCAACTCGCGGATCAGCCGACAAATGCATGGTGGTGATTGTATCAAAGGCTTCACGAATGCTCTGGACGGAGCCATCAGGTGTTAATTGTCATCCAGGACGTTTCTCATTAAGCATGCTACCTGTTCATCTGAATTTATTCACAAGAAGCCTGATATTGCTTCTTGTTGGTGGCTCTTTTCCATATCTTCGATGGTGCACCTCATGCACCTCCTCAAATGTTTTACCACCAAGTTTTGAGGAAGCAATGGCTATTCTTTCTTATACAGAAAGCATATCTTCAAACATCTGTAAAAGAAGTCAATATGTAGGGTTTACATGGAAATGAATTGTTACTTTTGGTTACAAAACGGACATAAAGTTGCCACCGATAAATGTATGCGTGTTGCATATAGCGAACAATTGGAAAAAAAATATATAATTTTTTAGAGTTATTAGAAATCTGAACCAATTCCTGATGAACACAGACAAACGTAGGGACTTATAACAGTGGACTTCCTTATGCAACAGGTTTAAATAACCTTATTCTCTGATTTGTCATTTCTATTGCCACCTGATTTGTCCTTTTTACTGTTACTGATTGACCCACTTTTATTTATCTACTGTTACTTGATTGACCTCTGTTGTTATACAGTTGAACGTCTATCATTCCCAGATATATTGTTTTTCCTGAAACTGTGGCATTTTATATCAGTATGGGACACATGAGCCCAGCGGAGGGAGGGACTATGATTTCTTGCTATTCCCCCCGCAGCCCCCCGCCTCTCCCCCCCCGGGGGGGGGGGGGGTTTTATAGATTTGCTTGTTTGAGTTATTTATTTTATTTCTCAATTAATATTGTTTTGTTGCATTATACAACGGGCCTTGGCTTTGCACTGGTGTTCGTTTGTTCATTATTGTTGTCGTTTTGTTTTATTTTAAGCGATCGTTGTGGCATGGGTTTTCCCATGTAACAGAGATCGTGATTGTTGGGGCTGACATTGTTTTTTCGGGAAAGATTTTCCGAGAAGACAATGTCAGTCTCCCAACGACCTTTGTTGAGTTTGGTTACGAGATTTTATTTTATTTTTTTTTTGGAAAAAGGAACGAGCGAGCGATGAGTGGGGTGGAGACTGGGAAAAATGAACATCGTGAACAAAGGGCAGTAACTCGATAGTGTTGAGTATGTGCCTGATTTTGACGGTTACAAATTTATTTTAATTTGAAAAGCATCTCTAGTTATCTGAGTTTAATGTTTATAGTTGTTGTTAGTTAATTAAGTTTGTTTTGCTGAGTTTTTACAACTTTTTTTGTGTTCGTCTGTGCGTGCAAAAATGAGGTCAATTGGACATTCGAACCTCGTCAAGTATGGCAGACACCAGTCAAGTAAAGCCTCCCAGGGCTGAAGAGTGGACCCTTGTGCGTATTTTAGACGGGGGTCTGGGTGAATGATTTTTCTTTACCTATTTCTCGATCCAAACACGGAGCAAGGAAATGCAGTCAACAAACTGTTGAACATTAAGTCATTTTTCCATTGATGCCTCAGTGTACTTGTACCTCGGCTGGTAGATGCTTATATAGATCGATAAATTCTTTTGGTGTGGGTCACCTTTTGACAGTGTGACATATCAGCATGAACTGAGTTTTTGCGTGTGTACTTCTCGCCCTGAAGAAATATGTGACTTTGCTTAATCTGTAGTAGGATAAGTTACTTGATAATGTGAATTTAGTCCCTATAAAGATAATATGAATATGTGTCTATAAAGATTCACAATGGGATTTAATTTAGGAGTTGAACATTTGCTACTAATCACTAACTGAACGGCTGGAGACGCAGCTAATGATGACCGCCGAGCTCTCATTGTAGTAACGCCAGCTTTATAGCGAGTTTTCACACTTTGCTAGTGAAGTGGGAGTCTCAGGTATACTGGTTCGAGAACCGTATGGATGAGCATTACCATGGAGGGTTCCTGTGTCCCCTCCCCCCCCCCCCCAATTTTGTGAAGTCAGATAAAAGGGATCACATGACACCGTGAGGAACATTATTAGTTGGTTGCCATCCACCAAGGCTTATGCCATCCACCCGGCGAACTAAAATTGGAATGCATCACAGCTGTTACCTCTCCCCAAAACAGTGCTAGCCAACAACTCTTAGTATAAGGAGTCTATTGCACCGTGACCATTATTTACCCGGGCAGCTCTCCCAGAGTCTTTATGGGAAACTAAATAGGCGTGATAAGGGGAATGATAATAGTAATATAAATAAGATACATTGAAATGTGTGTTGAATGCTGGTATGATGAATTTGTGGTTTGAATAATAGTACACCATTAATAAAGAATTAGTGCTAATTCAGCCAAGGTCTTATATGCTTGTTACCCGTAATGTAATATATCCAGTGAATTTTTGGAGTTAATTAAAATAGTTTCTTTTGAGTACTGTTGCGAGTCCGTATTTAATGCATTATACCTCAAAAACAAGCCGAACTCCTGGCAAGCACCTTCCCCATGGTATCTAGTGCAGTCACTATTTACTGTGCAAACATAGTAGGGGGGAGCTTGCCACAGAACTATCATGGTTTTTCATTGGTCCATGTGCAACTGTTATTGAAACCATGGTTATAAAACTCGCATCCATCTTTCTCGATCTATTGTTTTACTGCATCTATCATAAAGAATTTTTGATTCCAAAAACATTTTCCAGGATTGACTGTTTTTTAGCAAGTTTGCAAAGTTATTGAAAAAATACCATGAAACGATTGCACGTGATTGAAAATCCATTGCAACAAATCTTTATTTGGGTGAGTGTGGGAAATTCTGGTATGTACAATTGAAGGAAAGAGACAAACAATAACGTGATGCATTCACGATCGGGATTCACAGTATAGGAAGTTGAAAAAAGAGAAATTTGAAAAACTTTTTCATTAAACTTCTGTTCGTTGATTCTGGTAATATCAGCTTATTAAAAATTCAGGAATGGCATCTTGGTAAAAACATTTCCATACTCTGGAAGAATGACTGCGTTGCATACAAAATATGAAGCAAAACCTCTAGAGAAGAAGTCTTAACATCGCCAAATGCTTAGGTCTTCCGCCATCAAACTTCAAATTCGAATATTGTGAAAAAGACCAAGAGACCAGGCTAGAAAATGTGGTACATCAGTCAAGAAAAGGAAGATTGGTCTAGTCCAGTGATTCCCAAAGTGGGGGTCGCGGCCTCCTTGGGGGCTGCGACCAGTTCACCAGGAGCCGGGGCAGCCAACCATAGTTGAGTTTTCCAATGTGTTATTTTTAATAAGGGGCCGTGGAAAATTTTCTGGAGCATCAGGGGGGCCCCCGGCTTAAAAAATTTGGGAACCACTGGTCTAGTCACCTTACTTTCAGCCAAAAAGATCATGTTTTTTAGTTACAAATAGTTTTGAACATCAAAATTTCTTGTAGATGGGAACATTTTGCATGAGAAATCTTTCAGAACAGCTTCAGAATCTTTTCTTAATTTTTCTGCTTCGAACATTTGGGTCTCTCATCTCAAGCAATGCCGTGATCTTATATTCAAGAAATTATTCAGAGAGAGTGCTGTTATGGGTGCCAATGCCATGGAATTGTAGTTCGAGAGACACCGGGATTTATTGGATGGATACAAACCTCATCACATCTACAATGCTAATGAAGCAGGTCGCTTTTTCATATGCTTACCAGATTGAACTGAGAGTCAAAATTTGGATACATGAACTATGTGTGCTTTCATCTTCTTTTATTTTGATTAGCCAAATCTTGTACGGAAGGTGGTATTTTCTCTAAAGCTTTCCTAAAAGCTTATTCAGTTTTTAATTAGATCATTGTTAATCAAATAAAATTTATTCAAATATTTGATATATTGAAAAATCCATCTTTTTAATAAGGATTGATTAATTTAGACCTTCATTTTTCCAAGTATTCGTTTAAATGAAAAATTGCTTCATATCCTATTTCTTTTATTGTGAGGTTATAATCCAGAAAAACTTATCCGTTTTTGATTTGCGAATTGAATTACAATTTAATTAAAAGGATGTTCTTTTTCATTGGCCACTTGGCCTTGTATGTTATCATCTTTGTAGTCGAGTCACCAGTCAACAAGGCTAGTTTTCATCACTGCCAACAGAGGGTACCACAACCGTAATTGGTCTCAACCCAATCGGAATATTGGACGCCCATTGGTGCAGCATCGCAGTAGTGGGAGATATGTAAGGAGCCGCTTTCACTTAGCAGTCAGACTGGTTTCAATTTCGACTTTCTGTTAACATCAGGTCTCTCAACTCTGGCTTCAAGACCATGCATCCAGGACTGCGACTGCTACGGCAACTGCATAAGTATCCGTTCTCATATTTCCTTGACCGCCATTGCAGCTGCATAGTTTTAAGAGGTCAGTACAAGCGCTGATGCTACTTCCTGATTTGTGATGTATCTGATTTGCTAACTGGACTGATTTGTATTGTATTGATTGTTAGATTCCTAAGCATTTTGCTATATTGAAATTGTAAAACATAATCTTATTGTTGCCTGTCCATTTCATTTGTAAATATTATTTATCCACTTCTCATATTCTATCTATTCACTTTGTAAATCAATTGCCTTAGTTCATATTTAATTATCTGCTTGGGGCCCATTTATTTTCTTATTTTAACAAATTCCAATAACATTGTTTTATTGAAATATCACACATTGATAGAGTAATTTTATTTTTTAGGTTTCTTTTTTCTTCTTGTTTTTTTCCTTAATATTTTATCAGTGCTACTCTTTATGCATTGGCAAAACAAAGTAAGAATTTGCGTGCATATAAACTTGCAAGATATGCCTTTGAGAAGCTTCAAAATCTACGTGTTCCTCAGCGATTTCAAGAATTGATCGATCTGGGTGCTTTAACTGTACGATCTAAACCATTCCATGATACAGAGGTTAGTTTAGAGAATGATCTCCTCCCTTTTCCTCCCACTTCTTAAAAAGCTTTTATATAATAATCTCTAATTGTTAAGTATTTATAATAGAATTTCAATATTCAGTTATTAATTTGGGCTGCATTACTTGCAGAATTTAAAGTATGAAATCTTTAGATATTTATATTTATTTATTTATTTTTAAAGAATTAGCATTTTTTTTTTTTTATAATTTTCTGCTAATGTTAAAACTTGAAGATATACATGTTTGATATTTTTTTCTTATTATTAGGAATTATTACCTTTGTGTTACCGTTGCTCAACAACGAATCCTCTCCAAAACAATCGTGGAAATAGATGTATCAATTGTTCTCAACCGTTTATCCATGCCTTTGTTTCATATGGTATTAAGTTATTTCAATTTTTTTTTTAATGTTATTTAGCCAGTTATGTAAAAATATGCTTTGTTTTTACTTTTGAGATAGATTGGATATTTTTATTTGTTTGTAATTTAGAAATATTTATTACTTAGTTTCTTAAAGGGGAAGTCCACCCAAAATGAAAATATGGTTGGATATCTTTAAATTACGTTGCAGTTGAATATCTTTTAATTTGCGATATGGCAAAATTTTCTTCAAAATATTCGAGAGTAATTAACAAAAGCACAAAGCATCATGCACCAGGGCCGTACCCAGATTTTTTTTTCAGAGGGGGGGGGGTTCCCCATGTAACAGACTTAGTTGACATGATGGCCCATTTCAGGGGGATGCCCATGTCATGCACGCTGTTGCTCGTGGAAGTAATTTGTGAAGCAGTCGATGATGCTTCTTATTGACTCGGCAGAATACATAGGAGAGAAGCAGTGCATAAATACTATTACCAATCTTGCTATAAATATACGATAAAATTTCATCTACATTTTTGTTGCTGCTGACGTTATTTTCATCAGTGGAAAGGTTTCATCCTAGATTCAAACATTTTTCCTCCTCTGTTTGAATTTTTATACAGCACAGCTGAAATAGGCAAAATACATGCTGGTAATCAGATGCCAGTTGAATGCACCATCAGATTGCATCACCGCATACTTCTCTCCATCTGCGCATCAAAGAACGTCTAATAATTTCCAGCTTCTAGAGATTGTTATCAATTTATTATCGAAACAAATTACACCTTTCAGATAACCTTTAAATTTAATAAATTTTATGCACTGTTCATATTTGGCTGGACTTTCCTTTTAATTTACTGTGTTTGCTTTATATGCATTATCAATGAGGAAAATTCTTTACCCAGACATCTGGCCGACATATATGTACTGAATGGACATTAAATCCAATGGACATTAACCAATGGATAAGTCTGGAATAGACCTTTCATTGACTTGGTTGCACCAGATCATCGACTGTTTCCGAATATAAATTGTCCCCCCCCCCCCCCCCCTTCATAAATTTGTTCTCCGTGAAAAATTGTATAAAACCTGTGTTGGTTTAAAGGATTAGATCGGGAATTTTTGATGAGAAAAATGCTTAACAAATAACAATAGTAAAGATAACAGGAAACCCCTAATCCACATAAAACTTTTAATCGGACGTATGTGCATTTCGGCATCCACACTGCCTTCTTCAGCGTGGCTGCCAAAATGCGCATACGTCCGATTAAAAAGTTTTATGTGGATCAGTGGTTTCCTGTTATCTTTATTGAAGTTCGTCCACAGTGTCCGGCTCCAGTTCTCTGTTAAATAACAATAGATTTGTTTTGCAACTATATTAAAGAATATGTTACTTAAACATTTATTGTAGTTTCCCGAATATATCTTTCACCCTTGTATAAACCATACCCCTGTAAACCCCGCAAAATTACAATTTTATTTAAAAATAGTTTGGAAACCAGTTTGGTGGATTGGTCAGGATGGCTATCTCATTTTCTTCATTTGACCCATCTTTATTTTTTCATATGGGGTTTCATTAATGATTGACTATTTATTTCACCATTATGTGTTGACCTTACTGAGCTGAAAAATTGAATTTATGCTACAGTTGTAGAGATAACGCCCTACTTATTGGCTTGGGTTTGGAATGAAATTGACTTATGTTGGATGTCTGACATATCGCAAACGGAAATATTGAACGAAAATGACTGTTCGATGAAAAACTTCAATTTTGCTTTGAAATGACATCTCAACTGATTCTGTATATTCTGAATAAATTTCTGTTTAGTTTAAAAGCTGTAAAGTCCTTTTTGAATCATCCTGTGTTTTAGGAGAAATTGGTGCCCAGAATTTTTAGGATACGATTGAAATCTGACACCAAGAAAATTTGTTTAGTACTTAATATTATATTGATAGCTTTTAGAAATATCTTAAATAAATAATTTTAAAACAAAACAGAGATTAACTGTGTAGATGACTAGCATTTAAAAAAATATGAAGCAATGAAAAGAAGTTGATTGACACCAAATTCTCACGATATGAACGAAGAACTAGAATGAAGCAATGAAAACAAATTAGAAAGATCAGTACTAAAATATAAGAAGGAACAGTTATGCGGTATTGCCTGTATAGAAAGAAAAACCTCTATGCAAGGAAAAAACTAAATCATCTGGATAATATCCATGCTGTCTAGTATTGTTGTATAGATAGGAAAATTAGCACAGACTTCGGAATATACTTACAGGTAAGCCATTGATGTCGGTATGTTTCGGTATTGCACTATCTTCATGTGCGAAACGGCTACATTTAGGTACAGTGAAACGCCTCCTCCTGACCACCCCTCTAAACGACCGGATTTTCTGAGAACGGAATTTATTGTCCATAGGGACAATGTATTTTTAACCGGGATTTTCGTCCAGGTTTTCGTCCAGGACAGACGCATCTGCAAACGCTCCATATCCCACCCCAGTTCCCAAGTTCCCCCCCCCC
>JAHWFO010089838.1:62510-75709 GCA_023313115.1 Rhysida immarginata | reverse complement strand
ATAATAATAATAATAATAATAATAATAATAATAATAATAATAATAATGTAACAACAAGGCGGGAAAAGAAACCATCAGATAAACTGAAGGCCAAATCCCATGTTGTCCCCCAACAGGCACTAGCCCAAAACGGGGGTTAATGACAATACATATAAAGGAAAATAAACGGGTGAAAAGAAAAAGAGAAGAGCTCAGCTCAATTTATTCATTAAAAGGAAAATTAAAATCAAAAAAGAAGTTTACACTTATCATTAAATAGGTCCTAATCAGCACCTTATATATGTATATATATATTGGGTATAACAATTTATTAGTTTGCAAGCATGATCGTGCTTTGCAATCTGAGTATACCATCTATCGGTTTATTATTTCTATTTGAACAGGATACCCGGATAAAGTTCCTTTCAAGAATTCTAGGTGCAAACACCTGGCCATGCAGAATCTTTTTAAACATATTCATTAGGCATGTTTCCAATATCAGTGATAAATTAAAACAATTTTCCAAACTTACTTTGGAAAACCGACTGCAATTAAAATTAAGTAGAAGAAACTTATAAAATCTAAAAATTTTGGACGGTAAAAACAAAACGTTTTGGGAAGCTCCGGAGAACCAAATAAGGTTATTTTTGGAACAATGATGGACTTATATAACTTATTAAAAGTATCTAATTCTTTAAAGAATTTACTGCATCTCTTAATTATTCTTATCCTTGCACAGGTCTGTGAGATTAATTCTCCTAAATACCAGGGTTCGCGCTTACTCGCAATTTATGCGTCAAATAGGCATTTTGCTAAACATTGACTCGTGATTTTTTGATCAGCGAGTCAAAATTGACGTGTAAATTTGAATATCATCATCACATTTTAAACTCACTTCATTTTGTCAAATGTGGTCTTGTTTACATTTCTAATTAAATATGTCAGCAATTATAGAGATTTGTGGATGCATGTAAAAATATGGAAGTTAGAAAGAATCTAAATTTTGACTCGCATCTTCTGAAATTTGACTCGCAGTTTTCAAGGTTGGGAGTCAGATTGACTCGTAGATATTTTGTCCTAGCGCGAACCCTGTAAATACTCCTTAAAAGACAGATTATATTGAAAGGTGATCCCAAGATCATTCGCACAATATTTTCTCTCTAGCGGAATATTACCCAAAACGTAGCTACCAACCAAATTTACAGTTTTTCTTGAGAACAAGACAAAGAATGATTTTTTAGGATTTAAGTCTAACCCATTTTGAAGTGACCACTGAAAAATGTTATCTAGCGCATGTTGCAGCAGTTCTGCATCGGACCAACAATCAACAGTAGAAAAGATCTTTGTCGTCTGCATACATTAGCACAGAGATTTTTGATGGGGGGCTAGGGTTTGGATCTTACTAAAGGTCCTGGTTGGGACCTTATAAATCCTAGGATTGTGAAGGATTCTGCTTATATTATGGCTCCAATTCTATCACATATTTTTAACCTATCTGTTATGCAAGGTATTTTCCCAGAAGGCATGAAGAAAGTAATTGTAATTCCTCTCTTTAAATCTGGCGATAGTACTATACCGTCAAATTATAGACCGATTGCAATTTTGCCTGTCTTTGCAAAAATTTTTGAAAGACTCGTGTATATTCGTATTGTTAATTTTTTGGATAATTATTTTACGCTGTCATTATGGTTTCAGAAAAGGTTGTTCCACTGTTGATGCTATTGCTTCTTTAATTAACAAAATCCAGTCTGCTTTAAATGATAGTGATAGATGTATTTTAGTATGCATCGACTTTAAGAAAGCCTTTGATACTATTAATCATAAAATTCTATGTTTAAAACTTCAACATTACGGTTTTAGGGGTATTATCAATGATTGGTTTTTCAGCTATCTCACTTATCGTCCGCAGATTTAAAATTGAAATTAACAATTAATTGTGATAAAACCCATTATATGAGAATTGAAACTCCTCAGAGTCAAAAAAATTCTCATCATGACTTACAGCTACTTAATGCTACAATACAATGTAATGAACAGTGTCGGGACTTATCTAGATAAATTTATCTAGATAATTATCTTAGATGAAAAGTTTTTATCTTTTATCTTATCTAGATAAACTTTCAATTATATCATATTTTATCTTTATCTTTATCTAAGCATAGTTTATTTTATCTATTTCAAATATTTCTATAAATTTTATAAAGATTTTAAATAATTTACTGAAAAAAAATTGTAAGGATTGACTGTTTCTGAAAAAAACCTTGTAAGGGTCTAAGCATAGTTTATCCTTACAAATTTACTTTAAAATTGTAAAGATCTGGTTGACCTTAAATAAGTGAGACATGCATCCAGCTCCAGCCTGATTAATGTCATGGGCTCATACCTCTTTCTTTTTAGACAAAGTCACTGAATTTCACAAGTAATCACTGACCAGTTGAGAAATTCTTTAAGCTCCGCATAAAAAAGTTAAGTGCTTATAAGAGCCACTTTTCTTTTCCCCAAAATAACTGTCCTGTCTTTTGTGATTCCACTTATAAGAGCCTTTTTTCAATTTCTCCGACTGGGTTCTTATAAGCGGAGTCGACTGTATCTCAGAAAATACCTCTTGAAGGTACCTAATAGCGATGGGTGATATTTTCTAAAATATCGTATTTCAATATATCGCTTGAACAGCCAATTATAGGTTGTTTGCGCCATGCTGTTTTCTGTTACGTTAAGCTGTCCAATATCGATAGATGCTTAACGAGAGGTGTAAGTCTATCAAACTTACGATCGATGCAGAAATAATGGAGTCAATCAGAGTTAACCCGTTAGTGACGTCACTAGTCTTCTGCTCCCCTGCTGCTCCCAGCAGCAGCCATTGTGTTTTTGCTGCTTTGAAGCTCACTCCTCCAGTTTCAAGTCACTTCTCAAAGTGTTAAAAAAACATTAAGAAATTATAAGTAATAAATAATTAACCATGAGCAGGAATGAAGCAAAGATTTCGTTTCACCAGCCACGAAACCAACATTGCAATTTCTGAGTTCTTTGGTGGAGTAGTTCGAAACAAGAAAGCAAAGCAATAGCTTTTCCTTTACTCACAATGCTAAGCGTAAACGTACCGAGCCTTACGCTTACAGGGCTTGTCTCCTTACCGGTTGGATCACTTAAAAAAAACCACCAAATATAAAACATTTCTTGAATATTGTGTATAATCTGAATACACCATTAAAAATAGGGGATCCCATTTAAGATTTCAAAGTTACTCCCCCCTCACAAGTGTGGGGGGGGGGGTATTTTTGGCTAATGAATTTCCCCCACGAAATAATTCACTTTTGATTTTGGACATTTTTTCATACAATGCTTAGTTTCTGAGATACTTGCTTGGTATGATTTAAATGGGACACCATGTATATACAAAGTGTCTCAGAATTCATGGTACAAACTTCTAGGGGTAATAGGTAGTGCTAACAGGAACAATGATTTCCCATGCCATTTTTGCTGTTAAGCCCTCTTGTGGGAGATAAATGCCACTAAAGGTGGGGTTGCTGCCCCTGGGAGGGTGGCTGCCGGAAGATCACAAGCTTGCTACTGTCTGATACCTAAACAAAAGTGGACTCTTCTGATACCAAAATCAGTGAATTATTGAAGAAACAGAATATCATTTGGCAGTATTTTTGAAACATCTTTTACTGCATCTCATGGAGCATTACAGCATCACACAACAGGTGGATATGGTTCTCATCTACGGAGAAGCAAGGTGCAGTGGGCGTGCTGCTGCACGGCTGTATCGAGAGCGTTTTCCACAGCGACATGTACCACAGCACACAATCATTGCCGTATTGTACAACATATGAGGGAGACTGGAACTATCAATGTCCATAGACCAGATACAGTTCGCCCACAAACCTCTCCGACAGACCTACTGGAGGACAAGGTGCTTGAAGAGAGTGTTGGGAATCTATCCACCAGTACACGAGCTGTGGCAGCAGTATGCTCAAGACTGTTTTGTAAATGCTTAACATTACCACTTCTCAGTAATGACATTTGTGTGCAATAAAATTATGTGAATTATAAAAACTGGAGACCAAAGCGCTTTTGTTTGTCTAGTATTGTAGATATAATTCTAATACTATATTCCCCATTAAATTTTAATGTACACCACGCAATTATCTTTTAATACAAAGAAGCTTGGGATCTTCAGGCAGCCACCCTCCAGGGGCAGCAACCCCACCTTTAGTGGCGTTTATCTCCTACAGGAAGGCTTAACAGCAAAAATGACATCAGAAAACATTGTTCCTGTTAGCACTGCCTATCACCCCTAGAAGTTTGTACCATGAATTCTGAGACACTCTGTATATATTCAATAATGAACTCAAAGAGTTCGAAATACGTGTATGCAGAATAAAATATTCTTTTGTGGACAAGAGGTTTCTTCATCGGTCATTATGTATATATACCGGGTGGGCAAGAACTAACGTGAGGTGTTCAGAGCTCGCTAGCGGGAATTCTATTAGGCCAAATGCAGTACATTTTGGTGTATATGCTTAGTGGAACATGCAGTTTCAATTTCTGCAAAAAAAAATTAAAATAGTACCAAAAGTCGCCATAGGGAGCGCTTATTTCAAGAAAACAATGAATACCTAATTGTCAAATGAACAAATACTGTACAAACCAACTTTAGTAACAACAATAAACAATGTTTTATTTTTAATTACAAATGTGTTTCAATATGACCACCAGTGTGCTGTTCCAATAGCTGCATGTGGTACACGACATTTTCTACGGCAGCTTGCAGCATATCTGCATTAATTAGTCTGATATGTAACGTTATTTGATCCTTTAAGGTTGAGAGGTCAGGAACATGTGCTTGATACACAAGGCTTTTCAAATATCCCCATAACCAAAAATCACAATTGTTGAGATCAGGCGACCTGGGTGGCCATACCATGGGAAATGCATGACTAATTATTCTATTGTCTGAAAAATGTTCTCGCAAGATCTGCTGAACCTGACGTCCGATGTGCGGTGGCGCACCATCCTGCATAAAAATGGTAGAATCCAGACAACCCTTTTCCTGCAATCGTGGTATCACAAAATTCTCAAGCATATCGGCATACCTGGCAGAATTGACGGAACAAGTCACCGGTCCACGGGGACGGATTTCTTCAAAAAAGTACGGGCCGATGATGAAAGAAGCAGTAAAGCCGCACCATACTGTTAGTTTCGGTAAATGCATAGGAGTTAGCAGACACACTTGTGGATTTGATGCAGCCCAAATACAGCAGTTGTGGGTATTGATATCACCATTCAAATAAAAATGTGCCTCATCACTCCATAAAATTTGCCATGGCTATGCATCATCCACTTCCATACGTGCTAAAAATCTCAACGAAAAGTCAGTTCGGGTACGTTCATCTCCAGGAAGCAATTGTTGAACAGGTGTGAGCTTATAGGGATAAAATATGTTATGCAATATTTTCCTCACCGTCGAATATGGGATATCTGTTCGGCGTGCTATTGCATGTGCACTGCTGGTACCCTGCACAGTAGTCATCTCCTGTTCCACAACAGCAGTTGCAACTTCTTCAACGTGTTGCTGCCTTATTAGTTTGCATCCCCGGCCTGGTTGCACTCTTAGAGTTCCGGTAGATTCAAATCGTTCAATCATTTTCCGTAAGTTAGTTATGCTCATCGGTCCTCTTCGTAACGTTTTCAATCGCTGGAATTCACAAAGGGCAGCACTTGCATTGTCGCTCTTCTGATAAAACAACTTGACTAATAACGCCCGGTCAGGCAGAGTAAGCGTCATCGTCAGGCCATTCGTTCGTGAATGATGGGAAATCCTCAGCCTTGCCTTTTATTGTTATGATTGCTCAACACGGAACGCGCTTATGCAAATGTATTCATTGTTTTCTTGAAATAAGCGCCCCCTATGGCGACTTTTGGTACTATTTTTTTTATTGCAGAAATCAAAACTGCATGTTCCACTAGTACAGTAGTACAAAGGGTAGATTATTGCGAAGCGATAATCTGCGGCACCTACTCCTACGAGGGAGTTTTGCGCCATCCCAGAAATATCGACTGCTACGAGATGACAGTAGCAGCCGAGACCGACGGCTTAACGTGCCCTCCGAAGCACGGGGGGCATGTTCCACTAAGTATATACACCAAAATGTACTGCATTTGGCCTAATAGAATTCCCGCTAGCGAGCTCTGAACACCTCACGTTATTTCTTGCCCACCCTGTATATAGTTTGAAAAGTTGGCTAAATAAAGACTAAATTTTATCTTAATTTGTTAGATAATTTGTTGTTATCTTTTATCTTTATATTAAATTATATTATCTATTATCTTATCTAGATAAATATTTAATTCTCATCTTTATCTTAATCTAGGTATTGTTTTTATTTTATCTTGCCCAACACTGGTAATGAATCAACTAAATTTTTGGGTATAACTATTGATACCCATTGTAACTGCAGCTCCCATATAAAAAATGTAATTGCCAGCATTTCCAGCTATGTTGGAGCTCTCGCTTATTTAAGGCATTTTTTGCAATTACCTTTACTTAAAATAATTTACAATTCATTTATACATAGTCGGATTAATTATTGCATTGAAATTTGGGGTAATACATATGATTCTTACATTAAACTGCTTCAAGTTTTACAGAACAAAGCATTAAGATTCATTACTTTTGCTGGCTTTCTTGAATCTGCTAAACCCCTGTACAAAACGCTACACATAAAAGATATTAAAGACCAGTATATTCAAATATTAAACTTGCAAGCACACAGAACCATTTCAGAGAATCCACTAAGTTACAATCACCAACTAAGTTTCAGAAGAAATTGTAATATTACTCTTCCTGTAATCTACAATAATTATGGACTTAGATCACTTCGTACAGAACTGATAAAAGCATTTAATTCATTGCCTGCTTCCATTAAGGCTTCGCCGTATAGTAATAAAATAAAACAGTTGCCGTTACAACACCATTAGTCCTCTTTTTGTACTTCTTCTTTATTAAGCTTTGACAATAATACTTATATTAGTTGAATCCATTGTTCACCTGTAACCTCCTGTACAGGCTATGCCTCAGGGAGATATTAAATTGAATGTACTTGTATTTTCATCCTGTAATAAAGGTAATAATAAAAAAATAAAAAAAAATAAAAAAAACTGTTTAACATAACCACCCCTCCACCTGACCAGCGACCATCATCCACCAAACTCTGCATTTACATTGTAATTCCTTCTCTAAGAAGACCATCAACCCCCAATAAAAACATTCATGTAGAACGGTCCATTGTAAAGTGCTTGCATGCATTGAGGGGTGGCGGCTAGAGGGGCTTCCCCGTATAGCCGAAGCCAACACGATGTAAATAGGAAGTTTAGATCGCGATGGCTTCATTATACTCTTTAGCAGGAAGTTGAGGTTTCACTTTCGATGCATATACTGTAAGTACACAGCTTTTCAGGTATAGTAATTTACGTCTTTCATTTACATGTACAAAGTTTTTAACTGAAAAGGTTTAGTTTAACGAAAAGTCACAATGGCAACTGGTACTACACATAATCATAAGAGGAAATTGACAATTTTATCATTAAGAGAAAAAATATCATTCATCACTAAACGTGATAAAGGAAAATCTCAAAGGCAGTTAGCAGAACAATTTGGCTGTTGAAAGACCCAAATCCAATCAATTTTAGCCAATCTGAAGCAGTTCCTTAAAGAATGAGAAGAAAATATGAATGAGAAATGTAAAAAGAAACGATGGCAGCCATACGAAAAAAGTAAATAATGCTGTTTTAGAATGGTTTTATCGTGCTCGTGCAAAAGGATTGTCTATACGGTAAATGGCCCAATTCTGCAAGAGAAGGTTATGAAGTTTGCTGCTGAATTAAAAATTGAAGATTTTCATGCAAGCAGTGGGTCGCTGGACAGATTTCGTCATCGTCACAAAATTGTCTTTTGATCCATTTGTGGTGAGAGTGCTGAAGTCGATGAAGAATGTATTGCACATTGGAAACAAAGACTTCATACAATTACAAATGGATATGAGGATTGTGATGTTTATACATTGATGAGACTGGATTATTCTTCAAGGCAATTCCAGACAAGACATTAACACAAAAAGGCAAGCAGTGCAAAGGTGGAAAGTTAGCAAAAGAGCGATTAACAGTTGCATTATGTGCTAATTTGTATGGTGCAAAGGAGCCAGCACTGGTGATTCACAAAGCTTTTCGTTCAAGATGCTTCAAAAAAATGGACCTTTCTGTATTTGGTGTTTCTTGGCATGCAAACAAAAAAGCTTGGATGACCTGTGAAATCTTTCATTTATGGCTTAACAAACTGAATGAAAAAATGAAGCAGGGAAATAGAAAAATTCTTCTTTTCCTTGATAATGCCCTTTGCCATCCTTCAAAAAAACTTTCAAATGTGGAACTGAAATACAGCATCTCATTTGCAGCCTATGGACAATGGCATTATTAAGGCCTTTAAAATTAATTATAATAAAAAATTAATGAGTTCACTAATTGCAAAAATGGATGAAGCTACATCAGTTCATGTATTGTCAAAAGCAATCAATGTTAGTGATACCATTACATGGATTATAAGTGCTTGGAATGAAGTAAAGCCAAAGACAATCAAAAAATGTTTTCTGAACTGTGGTTTTGCATCTGTTCAAACACCAAATGATGTGCAAACAGTTGAAGAAGACACCAATGAGGCAAATTTGAAAGAACTGTGTGGACATTGATTTTTCTTCAATTGATGAAGAAATTGAGTGCTATAATGATGAAAACTGGGATAAGGGACTTCAGAAATGTTATCAGAGAGTGACAATGATATAAGTGAATATGAAGAAGAACATTAATTAAGTAGAGCAGAAATTAATATTGAGCCAATTCCTCTTGAAAATGCAATTGAAAGTATTGCACAACACAAATCCCTTGCACAAACTTAAAAAAAAACAAGAAACTATTTCATTTGTTAGATAATATTGAAAAAGAATATGAAAAAATCATCGTGCAAAAATAATTGAATAATTTAAGAAAAATGAAGCAAACCTCAATTTTACTTTTTATGTCCAATAATTAATGAATGTTTAATTAATGTTATGTCAAATTACAATTATATTTGTTATTAAAATAAACCAATTAATAAAAGTACACTTTATAATTTCTTTGTGTGCTGCAGGGCATATGCCAGGATAATCCCCTTTAAGAAGACCACCCCTCCAAAGGACCACTTTTATGGGGAAACCAGTGATGGTCGGCTTAAAGGGATTTTACTGTAGATGACATTACATCGAATTTACAGTGACAGGGGCCAGATTGTCCACAAATCAGGTCATTATCATGTTCTTGATTGGTGGACTTAAATAAGTGATGAGAAGGACAAGTGGAAATCAAAGGCTGACCCTAATAAAGAGCAAATATGATGTCATGAATATTTGGGATCGCTATTGGGCATTGATGACGTCTATATGATGGCATCTCTTTTAAAAGAAACTTGATTATTCAAAAGTTTTTTTTCGGTCTTTTAGATAATTACCTCTAATTTGAGTCTTTTCCGGTAACAAGATCTTTTCTTGCTTGTTTACTATTCTTAAAATGGTTATCCGTTCCTCGATTAATAGCATCTGATGGCATTCTTTGTATAGGTGTTCGGCATAGGTGGACCTACTGTCTTTGTTGACCCAGGAGCACCTATACTGTTTGAAACATTCTATGAAGGAGTGCCTAGTGGATCCTATATAATAATCATCCACAATCCAGGCATGTGAGCTTATACAAACCACATGTCTTGAATGGATCATGTGTCCTTGGACTTAATATGAAACAACTGTTGTCCATCGTTCTGCAGGCAATCACAAGGCCATGCTCATGGTATTAATCTTTAGTCTTAGGTATGTTAAAGTGACATATTTTTTTTTTTTTTTTGCTTCTATCTTCTGGTTGTTAATTTGTCGACCATTTTACCTTCTTAAGTAAAGATTTGGTGAGGGGTCAAAGAAATCATTCTTCATAGATATATCAAAATTGGTGGCTATTTATTCTTTCTTGAACTTTTTAATAACTGGATATGTCAATGCATGTTGAAAGTATTGCTTTATAGTGGCCGTTCTGTGCTCAATTGGGTGTTTTTATGATTGCAGAAAAGAAAATTCATGTTGAATTAAAGTTTTGTGGAAAAGCAGATTTGATTTGGATTATCACTGTTTATTTATAAAGTATCCCACAGTTCTTTAATACTCTCGTCCCACTTGTAATCTCACATCAACGTGATTACCACTGCTATTTTACTTGTTATGCTCAATCTATTAGAGTTCCCTTAGTAAGACGTAATTATCAATGCTGCTGCATTTCTTTTGCTGGAATTACCATAAGTATTCTACTATAATGCGATCTCTTGTATAAAGCGATCCCTCTTTCAGAGCCCCAAAAAAAAAACAGTAAAAAAGTTTACCCTCTTGTATAATGCAATCCCCATTTTTTGACTTGTCGCTAACTTACCAGAAATAATATATGCAAGAATATACAGAAAAATATCTATTTTTTACAATTTTAAAAATACATAACCTGGATCTTTACAATTAAAAAAAAACCCTTCAAAATCCAATTCATTATCGCCTGATTCTTCAAAAAGTTTCTTAATACAGCAGAGGAGAGCTGAGGAATGGGACACTTTTCTCAAAATTCTTCCTTGAACTTTGTAAAAATTTTAAATTCAGAAAGACAAGTTTTATTTTCCATTTTATATTTAATTATATTTGATATGAAAATCTTGGAAATACTAAAATATGGACCCTCAAATTATCCCACATGGTGAGAAATTCTCCCATATGGGAGATATGGCACAGGAATAGGACAAATAGGCTATGCCTTGTAAGAATGGCCTATATTTTAAAATTTTTGAAGCACTGAAATGTCATTTACTTGGGTTTAGTTCTATATTGAATGATTTTTAACGTTTTTTTTAAACTTTTAGTGAAGTTTGCCTGCCCCGTGGCCGAGAGGGCTGGAGCACAGACTTCAGTGCTTCTCAAGATCCTTGGGTCGCGGGTACGAATCCCGCTGTGGCATGGATGTTGTGTTTGTCCTTACTAATCATGCGGAAGGCAACGGAAAACCACCGCATTACTATTCCTAGTACACAAGCATAATTTGGTCACCAACCTCTGATAGGAGATGGCACATTAAGAGGAAGAAGTGAAGTTTTCTTTTATTGCGCAAATGTTAAATCTTGGGAGTTCGGTATTATTTTATTATTTTAAAAAATTTCATTGAATTTAAGAAAATATTACAACAGGCAATCACACTTGCAAAATCATGCGCTAAAAATAAAGTGAGAATTCAGCATTTGTTTATATACACCATAACCTGTCTATTATGAAATTCACATGCTCAAAGAATTTTTTTGTTATAAATGGGATATGGCATGAAAAAACTTATTAAACATGGGATTTTTGTTTTTTAAAAATTTTCTTTCATGATTAGGTTGAAAAAAATTGGTTATTGACTTTTGTACACAATTTGTAAGGAGTTTCTTGTTCAAGTAATCATCCCATTTATAAAATTCATTTAATAATTCTTCTGGGGCATCATTCTGTGATATGTATGCTCTTAGATCTACTAGATCCGCATGTGCACGCTTTAACGATGGCGCTAGCTCAGTTAAATGCTCTTCATCTTCACTTTCATTTTCAGATTCTTCATTTTGTCAGCCTTGACAGAGTTCCACAATTTCAACATTTTTCGAAAGAGGATTTTTAAGGAATAAATGAGGCTGTAAAGGGACGTTGCATTTTGGGGAAAAAATTTAACTTCTAAATTCGTCAATATCAAATTTGGTGATAGCATATGTGACACACAGTTATCAATAAATGAAATAGCTTTCCTGTTTTCTTTCTTGAATTTATTGTTCCATGTTTGCTGAACGAAATTGTGGCGATTTCTATTTGTGCATTAGTGAATCCAAAATATGGAGTTCAGGGATTATGTAGCAGTTAGATTTTAGTAAAATCTGCTTATAAGAGATGCTTCACTTAGAGGAGCGCTCCGCTTAAAAGAGTAGTGCATAATTTGAATGCGGTTTTTTGGCGTCATTTAAAAAAAAAATTTAACTTTTTCATATCAGAGTAATTTTACATTGTAAATTACATTGGTGGGGTCAGGCCAGAGAAAAATTTTGTTATAAGTGAAATTTCGCTGTAAGCGAGTTCATTATAAACGGGTTATGGTGTATTCGATTTCCAGCATTTTCACTAAAATTTGCAACTTTTTGCTGTATTTTCAAATTTCCAATACTTTTGTTTGTTTCATTTCAAGTGAAAATCTTAATTTTCCTTGCAAAAACCTCTGATATCCATGTGCCTGCTTATAAAATTTTTCAAACCATTTCCTACTAATGAAATTATACGTGTGAAATTGAAATAATTTAAAACTCCTTGTAGTTGTTAGAGAATTAATTAAACCCTATTAGTTTCTAAGTTCTTATAAATTTATTTTATTTATTTATTATGTTATGCAAGTTAATCATTTAGGGCAGAATAAGTTACTATCCCATTCCTCCCCAACTTGTCATATGTGTACCTGACACCATCCCATTCTTCCCATGAGGTTTTGTATTATTACATGAGCCCATCAAAAGAACATGCGACTATTAGGCCTAAATTTAACTTTTCCTAATAATCGTTTGGCTGCACAGTTTCTGTTAAAATCTTGATAACAGCATGATCGCGACTTACTCTCTAACAAAAAGAACATGTTTTATTTACTTTTTGATGCTCAAAACACAGACTATGTTGCAGCCCTAAAGCATGCTGTTGCATCTGGCAGCCATTACAACCAACATGACCCCTATATATGTTCCACCTAGTGTGACATTGATGAAGCTTGCAATTTCATATATAACGTAGGAAATTATACTGTCCCACTCCTCCCAGCTCTCCCCTACAGATGGTGATTTATTAAAAATAGCAAAAGTTATTTTATTTTTGTGAATATATCCCGCACCTTTGTATAACCTGCGAAATTCCAATTTTATGTAAAAAATTTTTGGAAACCCCGCACCCCTGTAAACCCCATGGGATATCCAATATACAGGACTCAAAAAACTTCAGGATAATATTATTTAAAGCAGGAAATTAATAAATATCATTAATTATTTCAAACACTAAACTGAATTAAATTACCGTAAATACCCGATTATAAGTCGCCCCCCCCCC
>JAHWFO010089838.1:31558-43191 GCA_023313115.1 Rhysida immarginata | reverse complement strand
AGCCTTTTCCACCACCTCCTGGAGCAAACCACACTTCCCATCAAAATTGGGGGTCTGGGTGTCCGCCTGACTGAAGTATGCTCTCTCTCAGCCTTCCTGGCTTCTTCATTCTCAGCTGGCGACCTCGTCTCTTCCATCCTTGCAAACGCTGGCTTACCACCTAATATCCATCAGGTTGCCGAGGCAGAATCGCTATGGATGCAGGACAATTTACCACTCCCAGCCCCCGATCTCTGCAGGCAACAACGAGCTTGGCTGGCCTTCCCCGATGTGTGCACACAAAATTCTCTCTTCACCAAAGCATCTGATACTATTTCAACCGCACGCCTTCATGCCGTTAGCATCAGTGAATCTGGAAGTTGGCTACATGCCCTCCCTTCCCCTGCCTTGGGAACTTTCCTTGATGACAACTCCCTTCGTATCGCCGTCGGTCTCCGAACTAGCCCTCCACCCCCTCAGCTGTGACAGTTTTGGTCGTTGAAGCCACCATAGTTGTCTAAATGATACCATACAGCGTGCCCTCACCACCGCAGGCATTCCATCATCACTGGAACCCAACGGTCTGCCCCGCAGCGATGGCAAACGCCCTGACGGAGTGACCCTCTCCGCCTGGAAGTCAGGGAAGATGCTACTATGGGATATGACTTGCGTGGATACCTTTGCCTCCTCCTATCTAGACGGAACAAGCAAGAAAACGTCAAAGTACGCCGAACTGCTTAACAACTTTCTTTTTGCCCCCATCGGCTTCGAGACTTTCGGCTCCTGGGGCTCTAATGCGCCCTCTCTTCTCTTTCCTAAGGGATCTCGGTTTTAGACTTTCCGTCGCTACACAGGACACAAGATCCATGGAGTTTCTCCGCCAGAGAATCTCCCTATACATTCAGAGAGGTAATGCGGCTTGCATCATTGCGTCTCTTCCACGTGCTACTCCCTTCAATGAAATTTTATTAATTTGACCTCCTCCCCTCATTTTGTGGACTTTTCTGCAATCTCCAGTAAATCGGCGTCACAGGATACAATTATTGCACTGTGCGGCGAATGGCAGAGGATAGAACTGTGGTTTCAAGGAGATTTAACTGGTGTTCATGTTTCTTTTATGTAATTAATTTCATATTGAAATATATTTAAAACATTTTTCATTTAAATGTATCCGTATTAACAGATATTATTTCATTTCTAAATAGATTTAATACAATTTTATAATAATGATAATATAATTATTTTTAATAAAATTTATCTTATGTGTTGGGATACTTCCTGTACAATTTGTGAAAACAATATTTTGATTCTTGAACAGATGCCACCACAATTCAGTAACCATTATTGTATTTCTGTTACTCCCGATACTTGATGTAGTGTAAATCTGAAATACAATAATGGTTATATCTCAAAACTTTCTTTATGTAGCTTTTCTTGTTAATGCCCAAGCCCTTCAGTTTTTCAATCAGGATGGTATGAATGACCTTCTTTTAAAACATAGTCCACAAGGCTTAAAACCCCCAATCTCATATTTCTAATGCAGGCAATGTGTTCTTTCATTCTTTTCTTCACACTTCTTCTTGATTGGTCTAGATAATAGGCGCATTCGGTGGCACTCAGATCTGGCTCAGATCTGAGAGAACTGTCACGTGGTATCTGACTGCTTTTCTGAGCGTCTGAGTGACTGTTGCCGAACGCTCTTTTGTCTCAGAAAGAAATGGCTTTACTGACTTTACAAATATTGAGAAGAAACGGCGGTTTTACTAATTTTAGTGTACATGAAATAAAAATCTGCATCAAATGAACAACTCAGCATGATTAATATTCGATCGCGAGAAGAGTATATCATAAGGCCAGGGAGGAAAGGGTACACTGGGCATCGCCATGATTTGGCTCTCGTAGCTTTTTTGATAGCTTCGCATCGCAGTGAGCGCCGCCATATTCTATCTGAGCACTCAGAAAAAGAAAAGCTTGCTGAGCGTCTGAGCTCAGATTCTGACAGATTCGTTGCGTGCCGAACACGTTTTCTTCTCAGGCAGAAGTACCAAAGTGCTCGCCGAACGCTGCTCTCTCAGATCTGAGTGCCGCCGAATGCGCCTACTATCTATCACAAGGGTCACACTTGAATTTATAAACGCCAGAGCACTCATCTCTCTGGGTTTTATCTTTTATTCATTGCAGTTGCCTTTTCAAAATATTTTCACTTTTGAAAGATTCTGAAGTTGAATTTTTTAGCGACTCTTTTTAAACCTTGTTCAATTCATAGATAAAGGTGAGAACCAAGGAATTTTGAGAGGAATAAGATGGGAATAAATGCCGAAACTAGTTGTCAAAAAATTTCTTTTTGCACTATATTGTATTGTAAGGCCTCTATAAATAATATCAAATCATTTTCCTCTTCTTCTTTTTGAGGCCATTTATTGGGTTCTAAGTTTTGTAAATTAAATTTTGCATGAATAAATATAAACACTTGGTGACAGCATGGCTGTACAAGTGTCTGCGATAGCCCAATTGATAGAGGTGTTGAGCATGGCACACGAGGTTCCTGATTTGAATCGAGGTCGCAGAATTTTTCCATCCATTTTTCAAATAATATCATTTACCTGATGTTTTGGAGTTAGCTCCAATTCAATTTCTTTATTTCTTTTGAATTTCTGTTGCTTTTCTTTGTTGAGATATTAGCTTTATTTTTTGAAAATTGTTCTAGTCTCAATGATATCAGCATTACTGTATGATATTTTAGGCAGTTCGGAGTTTTTAATCCCGTGGAAAAGTCTTGATGATACGCTCAATGTGGCCACCACGAACGTTTCGAATTGCTCGCAGCTGAATGGTAAAGTTGTTCGTAACTCTATCCAGGATTTCTTGGTGCAGCAGTCGACGATGCTTTGTCGCAGCTGGTCTAGGGTTCTTGGTGCTGTAGTGAACACACTGTCTTTAAGGAACCCCCAGAGATAAAAAATCACATGGGTTTAGGTCAGGACTCGTAGGGGGCCAAAGAAAGCCAGCCCCGAATCGATCTGGAAACCTGTTTGAAATGACACGATTTCCGAATTTCTGATTGAGAAAGTCTAGCACTTCATTAGTGGTGTGAGGCCTAGCCCCATCCTGTTGAAACCATTGATGTCAAAGCGGTATACGCCTCCTTCGTAGCTCGGGGATGAAGAAGGTTTCCAACATGTTAAGGTAAGCTTGTGACGTTACGGTGCCC
Organism: Rhysida immarginata; assembly: GCA_023313115.1. Classification (NCBI taxonomy): domain Eukaryota; kingdom Metazoa; phylum Arthropoda; class Chilopoda; order Scolopendromorpha; family Scolopendridae; genus Rhysida; species Rhysida immarginata. Next base: position 40,001 of record JAHWFO010089838.1, on the reverse strand, counting down.
TCAAAAAAGAACAGACCAATGATGCCTCTTTTGGAAATCGCGCACCAAGCCATAGCCTTTCAAGGATGAAGAGGTGACTTATGGATCTCATGAGGGTGCTGGGAACCCCAAAAACGAACGTTGTGTTTATTAACGTCACCTGACAGATGGAAGAAGGCCTCATCTGACACCCACAGGTTGTCCACAATGTCCTGATTGGCTTCCATTTGTGCTCCAAACTCCATCGCAAATTGTTGTCGCTTCTGTCTTCCAGTGCCTGTTAACTCCTGATAAACGTGGATCTTATACGGGAAATCTTTTTACAGGTGTAAATCCTCTCTCAAAATTTGCCACTGTGTGGTATACGAAAGCCCTTCTTCAATGGATAGGCGGCGAACAGATTTTTTGGTAGGGGAATCGACCAACCTTGTGCAAACATTTTCGACAACTTCGGCCGTTCGAACACGAGCTTCGCTCCTGCCTTTTTTCTTGCCTTTAACACATCCAGTGGCACGAAATTGCTTGACAAAATCCATGATTGCTTGCCTGCCTGGTGCGTCTCGACACTTATACTCCTTCCGGAACTTTCTTTGCATTGTTACAGGTGATTTTGTCTCGAAATACCATTCGACAACCTTGCATTTCTGCTCTGTTGATAAAGCGGGCGCCATTTTCCAACAATACGATTTTCATGCAGCGCCGTTGCAACAATACAAACTCCAACTATTTAGAAATTCGATATGGCGCTCATATTCTTTCAATTGTTTATCCCTAATGCACGTCATTCGAGTGAAATGGTCAGAAATTGACTGAATCATCCTGTACGTTTCAAATTGTTTAGCCTTTCGGTACTTAGGTCATTACTTAATGGTTTATTTTTACAGAAATTATTTTAAAAGTAATTGGTAGGTAAAAAAAGTAATTTGTAGTTAACTATTTTTTAAATGTAGTTAAACTAGTAGTTAAAACTACTTTTTCCTCAGTAGTTGTTAATTACTTTTTAACTACTACAAAATAGTTTAACTATTTGTAGTTTAACTACTGCACATCACTGACTCAATGTATTGGTATCTTACATAGTTCTTTGTTTTTCTTCTCTGCACTGAATGTGATGATAGAAGGCATGGTTTAAGAAAATGACAGTGATTAGATCATTTTTAACATAAGCAAGAACATAATTTTCCTTCCTGTAGATATCAAAAACTTAATGTATATTGTTCATTCAATAGGTTGATTCAACCATAAAATTTTGCTGCGGATGGCAGCACCATAGGTGTATAAATAACAGATTCCAGACGTTTTCTTAAGTTTTTCAGAACATTTTAATAGAAACCTGACCGTAGGATATTTGAAAGAAAAGCTGAAACAAGTAGGAGCAAAGCCTTATGTTAACAAAAAGCAATTTACTTTATCACTGACTTGTGGATATAGTTTGTGTAGATAATTTTAATTATACTGATTTTTCATTTTAGATATGAGACAACAATATGTCAAGTTATAAATATATAAAACATAAAAAAACAAACAAAGTTTTTAATATTTCAATTGAAATAAACTTAGCCTTTTGTGTCAAATTAACATTGTTAATATAAGGAGGTAACCAACCCTCTTCCCCCTCCTCCTTAGTGCTTGATTTTTTTTTTTTTTTTTAACATTATGAAAGAATTATGTGAATAATGAAGATGATCTTAAACAAGGGGTAAAATAGTAAAGAAAATCCTTCATATTTATTTTCTGAGCAATATCTGCTACAAAATTGGAGAGAATTTTACAATTTTTCTGCTATAGTAAGCAGAAAGGATTGTGGTAAATGATAGTGTTCTGGAAAACGAAAATGTTGGCTGCACACCTTCCCATATGTAGGAGTTGACTTCCCTGTTATTATTAATCAATTTTCACTCATTCTGTAGTGCTTTTTTCTCTTTCAACAGAGGTATAAAAAATTAGTTCTGTCCTTGACATTGTTGAGTGGATAACCAGGCATGGAGCAATTAGCTGGCATTTTTTCTTTTGCAAATGATGATGTATGATCATGCAGTAGTAATGCATTTAATTCTAAATCGTACATAAACCTATGGTGCTGTCATCTACTTATGAATCAACTTATTACAACATCGAGAAAAGGCATTTTTTGATCAACTTTTTCCTCCATAGTAAATTTTGTTTTGGCATAAGCCGTTAAGGTTAGATAACCCCGAAATGTAAATTCGACTCATTAAAGGTAATTTCTATTGGATTTGTGATTTCCTTATGCTTTGTTCACATTCTGGTCAATTTGTCCACATTTGAGGTTTCTATTGTTATCCATATCCCTTAAGTTTTCAGTTGAATTGTTTCTAAATGGTCATGTATGGGTAAAAGGGGCATATGATTATATTAAAGCGTGACATTTCCATGTCAGTTTGGTTTATTATGCCCGGCAGAGGCAGAGTGTTTGTGTGTAAGGTTTAGTGTGAGTGTTACAGTTGTCTGTTTGTGTTTATAAAATTTTTCGTAGTAGAGGTGTTTTCGTTTCATTCGTCGTTCTGGTGTTTTGATTAAGTGTGGGAGTGGTTTTTTTTTGTTAAGTGGGCTAAGAAGAGAGAGGGGGGGGGAGTGAGTAAGTGTGTGCGTGCGTTCATGTGATGGCAACTTGTTTTGTGTTGTTGTTTTGTTTGGGGTGGAGCAAAGCTGGTGCAGTGTGCTGTGCTCTTAGTGTTTCTTTGTTATAAAGTATCGGTTATAAGCTTATTATTGTTGTTATCTTGAGTTTTTGTTTAATTTGTTTGCATGGCTGTTGTCACACACATAATGAGCGACAGCGCTCACGCATTGTTGGAGCTGTCATTGTTTTCTCGGAGTTTTTCCGAGAAGATGATGACAGCCTCCTTGATCATTGTTAATGATGTTTTGTTCGAGCTGAGAATTTTTACTTGGATTTTAATGTTTGTTTTTATTGAGCAAAAACTTGGAGAGTGAAGACGTGTTGCCTTGGAAACGAAGTTCGAATGGCGGGCAGCCATGTTAGTTTATGAACATCGCTGTTGCGACTGTTTGTCCTTATACATATGCTTTTTGGCATATATGTCAGTTTAATGTTTAACCAAGTATGAAGTTTTTGGTATCTACAGGAAGGATAATTATGTTCTAGCTTATATTAAAAATGATCTAATCACTGTCATTTTCTTAAACCATGCCTTCATCACATTCAGTGCAGAGAAGAAAAACAAAGAACTATGTAAGATACCAAAGGCAACTCAGCATTTGCCTGATTCATATGGGAGCTAGAGTGTTAAACTGACATTTTGTTTTCTGGCGTCCGTCGGTGCACAGAGGTACCAAGAAACAATTCAGTTCCACACAGCTTCGGCAGGGGCTATCACTGGCAGACTGTCATGCGGACAAACACCAGAACGAGGGGGACAAATTAAAACACTCACCCTTCACAGTCATCAATATTGTACTGGATGCGGGCTTCACGGCCCACGCTGAAGGTAAGGCGTCGGGCAGTGAGGCCCGCATCCAGTATAATATTGATGACTGTGAAGGGTGAGTGTTTTAATTTTTTCTAATTTCTCTGTGAGGAAGAGGCCCCCTCGTTCTGGTGTTTGTGCTGCATGACAGTCTGCCAGTGATAGCCCCTGCCGAAGCTGTGTGGAACTGAATTGTTTCTTGGTACCTCTGTGCAAGGAACATATGTGAATGGTTTTAAATGTTACTGGAGCACTGCAAGCAAACTATGTTTTTGTTTGATTTTGTCTCTGGACTGTGGGAAAATTATGCATCACTGGTTTAGGATAAGTTTGTAGGATTAAGAGGTGCTCTTGGTGAGCAGTTGTGTTAATTTTGGGAGTGAGGTGTCGTAAATTAAAGGGGAGGTAGAGCGCTGCGGGTGGTTGTTCTGTGCATCGGTGAGAGGAAGGCGACAACCCTTCTGTTGAACGGTTGGACAGCGTTTAGACACCTGTTGATGGTAACGGGTGGTTCTTGAGTCTGCGTCTGGAGCACGCCTTACATGGTGCCCGGCCACAGGGGTTCCTGTGATTCCCCCCTGGCAATAATTAAAGGGATCACCCAACGCTTGGAGCGTTCAGTGCTATAGGAGTTTTTGATAGCCTGGGATCCCGTGAGTGAGGACCAGCCATGAGCAGCTTATCTTGCCTCTCAAAGCATCGCACGCACAGGGACAGACTGTGACTCGTTAATCGGCGTGGTCGAGAACTGTAAGTTCCTAGGCCTTGGAACCCCTTTTTACGGGACAGCACCCATGTGTCTGGCTCAGGAGTTGTCAATTACTGGCTGGGTCGGTTTGGTATTAATGTAGCTTGATTCTTTTGTTTGAGGGGCCCCTCCAGTTGTTATACAGTAATTTTTGTTTGTGGCATGAGGTTGTTTTGCCTTTTCCAGTAGCTGCACCAGATTTATTATTAATTTAATGAGAGTTTTTTTAGTTTTGTTAAGTGAAGTGTGTTATTTTTTTTTTTTAAGCAAATGTGTGTTCCCTCTAGACGATGCCCAAACCCCTCATGGACCCCACCCTGTGGTTCCTTTAGATTTGTTCTAAAATCTTGTGTCATGGGGGGGGGGGGTCACAAAGTAATATTTTATGAATTTTATTTTATTTACTCAACAGATGTCCAGACCATGTCTTTTGATAGTTTGGCTCTAGATGGTGATATGGGTAGTGATCCTTTCACTTCACGCTTAATGAGTTTTGAGGTAAGTGGACAGCAAACTCAATGCATTTTTTAATTCTTTATGGAGATTAAAATACATTTGCAGGACAGTATACATAATACACCTTATGTAATCTACAGTGGAAAATTTCTCTTTCAAATAAATTCATAAACGTTATCCACGACATTACAAGATGAACTAAAACAATAGGGACAAACTTCATATGATGATTATGATCAGAAAAGGAATAAAAAATTTCATATGAACATATGTCTGGAAATTAATGTTGTCTGTAATAGAGCAATTAGTACAGACATGACATTATTCTGGCAGTCATTGTATTGTGACAAAATGAATTTCATCACTATAGATGTGTGTTTTTCATACACACATCTGTGTACGATTTAATGTGCATTTAGTCTGTTTTAGTAATACAGGAAAATTAATACATGTACGGTAATACTTAAATTTGGTTCACTGATTAGGAATAATTAATTTCAATGAATAGTTAAGTCACCGAAGAAGCGAAATCACTATAAATTTATGAAGCTTTTTTGTGTGGATAAAAAATTACATATAACTGGCATTTTTAACGCTTCAATTTTGTCAGGCTCTTTTCCCACCATTCTAAAGTAGCCTGTATTATACCTATTTTTAAAAAGGGTGATCCATGCTGTTACAGTGATTATCGGTCCATTGTTATATTGCCTATTTTCTCAAAGATTTTTGAGAAGATTTTTTTATGTGCGAATTGCCCATTTTGTCCATACCAGTAGGCTTATCTCTCCCTGTCAGCATGTTTTGTTCCTAGTCGAAATACAGAAACTGCTTGCCATGAGCTTGTTGAATTTATTTCCGCAGAGATGATGAATAATAAGCTGGTTGGAGCCTTGCTTGTGGATTTGTAAAGGCTTTTGATTCTGTCCTTGTTTCTCTGCTTCTGTCTAAACTACAATGTCAATTTCACATATATGGTACTCTGTTGAGGTGGATCGCTGATTTTCTCTACAACAGGTCCTATAAATGTGTATTGGCGATATTTCATCTCCTATCATCTTTAGGTCTTGCGGCATACCTCAGGCTTCGATCCCCCCCCTCTTGTTTTCATTGTTTATAAACGACCTTCCCACTAATTTGCTTTCCGCTAAAACCATCATGTATGCACAAGACGTTGCTCTATTATTAGACGACAAAGATTCTAACGTCTGGTCACAACTTTAAATCTGTTGTTAATGCTCTATCTGAATGGTGTAACCGCAACAAACTTGAAGTTAATATTGACAAGACCAAATTTATGTTAATCTATCAGAGCAGCAAGCGTTTTGTTATCCTCCTGCTGTTTACTTTGATGGGAAGACCATTGGACTTACCAATTCGTTTAGGTATCTGGGTCTGGTGATTCAACATGACTTAGCATGGGATCAGCTTATTGATGTTCTTATGAGTAAGTTAACTGGAATATGGAGATAATTTCTAGATTATATTATTGTATTACCTCGCTATATCCTCCTATTGTTACGCATTGATCCAGACTAACCGTTGCTACAGTGTGATTTTTTTGGGGCGTTACCACAGATTTTAATCTAATCAGAAATCTCAGACAAAAGTGGTTTTTTCTAGTGCTGTTTACTGTTCCTTGGAATATTTCTGTTCCCATTATTTTCAGTCTACTGGTATACCTGTGATCTCAGTTAGTATTATTATAAACCAGCTATTTCATATATAAGATTCTTAACTCATTATTGGATATTAGCACTCCTATTGCTTTAACATATTCTCATTGTTTATCGCATTTTGGAATTAGAATTTAGGCCTTTTGGAATCTCCGTGCACTTGCTCCGTATTCTTCCTTTCGTTCGATGTTAAAGCGGTTTGTTCTTTCCGACTCCTTAGTATAATTTTAGCGTCAGCTTTAATTATTTAATTAATTAATTGTTTTATTTTTCCTGGTTTTCCAGGTCTTTTTTTTCTTTTTTTAATTTATTTTTCTGTTAGTTTTTTTATATAGTTTATTATGTTATCTTTGTTTGTTCTTATTATGTTTTTGTAATTATTTTTTTCTTTTGGACATTGCCCGTATTATTTTATGTAAATTTTTTGTTTTTAATTTTTATGTTTTATTTCTTCGGTTTTATTGTTTTTCTGTAATCCACTGGGTACTCACTAATTGGTCATTTGGCCATACTGGTTCTCGGTGGTGTCTTAATCTTTTATTAATAAATAATAATAAATAAATAATAATAACAACACCATCAGAGTATGAACATTACAAAATATAATGGAATCAAGCCAAAAACTGCGGACACAACTATAGAAAGAAAAATAACTCCGAAAACACTATTCCACATAATAAATTTTAATGACTCAGATGTACATTTCGGAAACGAAGTTTCCATCATCAGTGAGTAAAGAACAACAAGAGAAGCCGAGTATTTATAATATATTCATGATAACATTATGATTTATTATCGAATTCAAGAACTGCGCAGTCTGTCACCCATAAAACTTAAACGATTGGATAACGAAGATAATTGGGAGTTACCCATAAAACCTGCCTCTACGATCAGATTATGTTTAGGAAATCTAGATACAGATTTAAGTCCTGAATTGTTGGCTAAGAAGTTGTCTACTCAAAACTTTAAAGTCCTGGAATGTGGCAGGTGGAGTACAAAAGTGGGAACACCTTCCCAGTATTTCTTTGTACGAATTAGTCAAAAAAGTCAAGATCAAGCATGGCAACAGGTTAATTGGCCTATAGTACTCACAGTACGCTTATTTAAAGGTAAAAGTCCTGCATTACTGGAAGACGCATACCGTGATCCCGCTTATGCGAGGCATCGACTACGACAAGAATAAAATTATAGAGTTTACACCCCAACGGTCCTTTTCAAAACACATCGTAATAGCTTATGCCAATGTACGGTCAATTTTTAATAAACTGGACGACATTGAAATTTGGTTAAATTCTGAGAATATTGATATATGTGCACTGACCGAAACTTGGTTGACTAAGGATTATGATTCCAATATCATTTGTCCCAAGGGATATTCCATATTCAGAGCTGATCGCCCCTCAAGTCATTAAAAATAGTATAAATACACGTGTGATTTTAAATGAATCTAACTCGGGCCTGGACTATTTATTAGTGGAGTGCTATGAGGTAAATATCAAATTTAGATTACTGACAATTTATTGTCTGTGTTATATTATAATAAACTGTGAGATTTTAATATAAACTTTTTACTACAATCGATGGCGGTTAATATGATTAAACAAATTGCTAATATACATCAATTAATTCCGATTATTGAGTGCCCTACTCGGATTACTAATAAGTCTAAAACTCTTATTGACCAAATTTTTATACCCGATTCTTGGCCAGTGATTAATCTGAAAATGGATATTCTACCCAAATGTGACCACTTGGCAGTAGTGGCTACATTGAAATCCAATAAGTATAAAATTAACCAAATGAAGAACAGTTCTAATAAAACATTAAAATATACTTTTCAGTCGGTGAACTGGGATAGTTTTAAGCATTTGATTAAAGTTCATGATTGGTCTCTATATTTTGAAGCTGATAACATTGATACGATGTTTCAAAGCTTGTATCAAACTATATACGATCTTTTAATTCAAGCCGGTTTGAAGACGAAGATAGGTACTGCCCGTAAGAAATCTCCTCCTTGGTGGAATGTGGACATAACTAAGATTAGAAAAGAAAGGAAAATGATTTATAAAGATTATTGTGAAACTAAACACACTGAAGCAATGAATGAATTAAAAGCTTTGAACAAAGTCTATAAA
>JAHWFO010089838.1:0-26558 GCA_023313115.1 Rhysida immarginata | reverse complement strand
TAATAAACCTACGCGTTTCGTGGTAACCACATCATCAGGGTAGGACACAACTACATTCGGTCCAGGAATGTTGCCAGTATTTATGGCCTTACCCCTCCAATCAGAAACAAGTTCCAATAGAGGGGTTTACATGAGGTGCAATACATCCATTGGTCACAAGCATAAAATAGTATTAACAGTAAGACATTATACTTCATTGGCAAGAACAGTGGAATATAATTAATTCAACCAATTACAATAAAATATAACAAAATATACGAATAATTCATAAAAAATCAAAAATCTAAAAATATAGTATCGATTATTCATGTGGTGAATCTTATAAGCGGAGAGGTAATTCTGAAAGTATCAACATTTATTATCGATGTCTATTATGCATTATCTCTCTGAGTGTTCCTTAACACATAATTAACCATATCTAATAACGAATTATTAATAAAATTTGTTTGATTGTTCACCATAAGTTTCTCGCCTGCTTTAACGCATTTTCTAATTTCCATGGCCTCAAAAGTCAATATCCATTTAGGGTCACGCTCCTTCTTGACAATGGTCATTATGTCTTCCATGGCGCCGAACCGATGTTTGTTTTTAATGAGGTGGACGGCAAAAGCCGATTTGCCATCATTGTTAATCCAAGACCTGCGGTGTTCATCATATCTTTCCTTAAATGACCTCCTGGACGATCCTATGTAAAACGCTCCACAATTGGGGCAAGATAATCTGTACACACCACAAGACCCGTATCCATCTTGAACTTCATTGTTGCTAATCTTCGGATTGAGTATAGAGCCACATTTGTTTTTCGTCTTATGCGCAATCTTGATATTTTTATTACGGAATAGATTGCTGATTCTTGTTACTTCCGGTCCCGTGTAAGTGAAGACTGCATACTTGTGGTCATTGTCTTCGCTTGGCTTGTTGGTTCTCGGCCGTCTAGTCCTTTTCAATATTGATGATGTAATTGCATCAGGAAACAAGTTGTTTCTTGCCAAGTCAAAGGTAAGGCGTATCTCCTCCTTCCTGTCCTTAGCCGTAATGGGGTAATTAAATGCCCTGTTGAAATTGTAGCCAATGGCCGCACTTTTGTGCTGCGGTGGGTGGTTTGAGTCATATCCTATGATGCTACCTGTAGTTGTTGGTTTCCGAAATATACTATAATCCACACGTTTTATATCCTTCCTTTTGGTGATCGTAAGGTCTAGGAAATTTATGGAACCTTGTTCTTCTTTTTCCATTGTGTATGTCATGTCTTGATGGAAATCATTGAAGATAGATAACACTTCATCTGCAGAAATCTTAGTGGTATCGATGACTATTAAAGTATCATCTTGTGTAAAAAACAATTTTACATTGTTCGATGAGTGGCGTGACATGTCTGTCTTCTAATTCTTGGAGGAACTCCTCCGACATTGTAGCACTAATCGGAGACCCCATGAGAACTCCTGTGGGCATATAGTAGAATTCATTTGCGAATTGAAAGTAATTCTGTTCTTGTATTTTCACCAGGGCGCTTTTTACATCTTCCCGAATGTCCTCATCCATGACATCCTCTTGTGCGCGGTGAGCCTTTTGTCAATTATATCAATTGTTTCCATATAAGTTCACTATATCTAAAGATACAAGCATAAACCGGTCTTCCATCACTATAGAGCTGAGTTGAGTGGTAAGTTGCCCACTGTTCCGAATAGCATATCGGTTCAATCTTGGCGCGACTGCATTGATAACCTTTGTAATCTTCTTGGCTAAACAATAAAATGTCGAGTCCACACAGTTAACCACTGGTCTAATGAGCTTACCTTCCTTGTGAACTTTTACAAGTGCCCTGATGCGGGATGGTACTGGCTGTCCATTGGATTTAAATTTGCTCCATTCTTTAAACAAAGTAGATGAGAAACTGTTTTTGACTGACCTTATGGATTTCAAAAAACTTTAGGTGGGGTCCTTTCCAATTCTTGTAAAACCATTGCTGTTGATAAATTCTAATGTCTTCCTATTGTAATCTTCGTTGTATATGATGACTGCTGCGCCTCCTTTGTCTGCCTCGACTATCCTGGCATCGTTCACCTCGAGCTTCTTTTTTATTTTCCGTGCTATGTCATTCATCGGGTCATTCTGTGCATTCTTCATGATTCCATTGATCTTCTTGATTTCTTGGGCTGCTGCCGCTCTCGTTATATTCCTTTCTTCAATCGGTAATAGCCCTATAGCTTGTTCTATCTCCATTGCAAAGTTCACATACTCTCTTACACCAAGAGGCCGTCGCAAATTATGTTTCAATCCTTTCTGCAGGAGATTTTATTCTTCTTTGACAAAGTTAATATCAGTAAGGTTAACAACCTTGTTATGAAAGCTGAACTTCTGACCTTGTGTGTTTAAACCGCCCGTCTTGTTGATTAATCGCTCTAATTTCTTTTCCATGGTCCTAGATTTAACCTCCTTCTCTTTATCGATCTCTTCCTTAACATTTATAATAACTGACATAAGTACCTCTGTGCTCATAATCTTGGCCATATCGTTGTGCAAATCAATGACGACTTTGTTGAGGCGATCCTTCTTCTTATACAAAAAACGGATTTCTTCTAGAACTCTTCTATTCTCTGCATACCTTTTTGTTCTTCTTGCCGCTACAGATCCATCTTTCATGTTAATTACTGCATTGGTGGGGGTGACTCTAGACTTCCTGCACTCCTTGTTAAACCATATATTCTGGATGGTGAATGCCAACTTCCGTGACTGATAGTAATATCTCATAACAATATCTAATGGTTGCATCTTGGACTAATTGGCTGAAAGACTTAAAAAGAAAATAAAGGACTATAATAGCAAATTGGTAATTGAACTTTTAATAAACCTACGCGTTTCGTGGTAACCACATCATCAGGGTAGGACACAACTACTAGGACACACATAATATTTTTTGTATAATTTTTTTGATTGTTTTTTATATATTATAAATACTCGGCTTCTCTTGTTGTTCTTTACTCACTGATGATGGAAACTTCGTTTCCGAAATGTACATCTGAATCATTAAAATTTATTATGTGGAATAGTGTTTTCGAAGTTATTTTTCTTTCTATTACAAAATATGTTCAAGATGGCCTCCTTGAGATGCAAAGCAAGTGTTCACACATCGCACAATGGATTGCTGCACTCATTCAAATGTTCCAGCCTGTACCAGAATAGTGTCACAGGCTGCATTGACAAACTGTTCAAGTATCTCCACATCAGGAACCAGCTTCGCATTACACAATATTTCTGAGTGCCCCCACAAGTAAAAATCAAGAGGCGCATTTGTCGTGTACGATCTATTTACTCCATCCACTCTATTTACTCCGTGAAGTGCACTCTACACGTTCGTCATGCAAACATAGAGCCCTCCATAGTATTTGTCATAGTTGGAGTGCAGTCCTTTCAAGCATTTAGAGTGCACTCTAAATGACCCAGGTCGTCAGTAGGTGCAGATAGCAATTTTTTATCGACACAATGGCGACAAAAAAAAAGTAAATTTCTCCTTGACGAGACAATTGTGAGTTTTTTGGTGGATGAGGAGATTGCTAACAAAATAAATAATATGCATAGTTTTATAAACAAATGGTATATGTAATAATGTTTATTTAGCATAAAAGTGTACATGCTGTCCTTTGTTATTCCTATAATCAATATTATGGGAATAACAAAGAACTGCGCAATGTGCTTTGATATACAATCTTCTTTGCTTTGCATGTTGTTGCCCATAGAGTATTACTAATGCAAGATGTTCATCCACGCTACGGTCTTCATTTTCCATTGATACTTTTATGGCAGATTCAGCCAATAAAATTGATGAAATGAAGAACCACTCAACCACCATGAAATTGTTTCTCTCTACGCTCTACCCATTTCGATGCACAAAACACCAGAAAAGAGAGCTCTCAGAAATGAGCTTGCCCTTGTGACAACATTAGGAGTAAAAAGATTGTGCATGACTAATGCGCCTAAGGGGATTTAAAAAAACTTCTCTCCATGTTCCTTTTCCATCAAAGGACCCCTTCTCCCGCAAATGCCAAAAGTTGGTTACAAGCGTTTTGCGATTCAGGTGAGGCTGTCTATCAGGGTACATCCGTTCGATCTCTTGACCATGTGCTTTTCCATTTGTGAAAATTATCTTGGCTTGTTCCTGAAATGAACTCAAAAGTAACTCTGCAACAGAAAAAATCACACTGTCTGTATCATTATGGGGTCATGATGTCATGCATACAATTATTGCCATTTCCATGGAAACTATGCATTTCCAAACATTTTTGTTATTTTTTCTTGTTAGAAATCACCCGCTGAAGTTTGTCTCAATTGTTTTATTTCTCCCTGTATACTGATATACTTTTTAATAAGATTAATTTTATTAGACAGCCATTACCTTACATTCATTTAACATGTAAATTTGGAATGCCTGTATACAGTATTAGATATGATACTGATATCAAGAGACGGGCAACTAGACTTTTAAATCAGAAGTTTTTCCTTTAAACAGATTATCAGTCTCAATGATGTAATGTTTTGAATAAAGTGTCTGAAAATAAACCTGACATTAGGACAGTTTTACAGGGTGCTCATAAAAGATTTCTAAAAATTTTTCAACCTAGCAAAATTTTCAGCATGTTACAAAGAAATAACAAAAATTTTATCTATATATTCGTTAATTGCAGAAACTGTTCTTAGGAGGCACTTGCATTGACAGAAGAAAAGATGCATTTACCATAGAGAAAGCGTAGTGTGTAATAGAGTTTGCCGAAACAAAATTACCAATCACTATTCTAAGGAGATACAGGTTTACTTAAGGTAAACAGCCACCAGATAAAAGGCTGATTAATATCTGCAAGAAAACCTTTTTGCAGACCTTTTTAAACAGTGATTGGTGATTTTATTCCCTTGGGCCCTCCTGTATATTGCACTTTCTCTGTACTAGATGCCATCTTTTGTTTTGTCAATGCCAGTGCCTCCTATAAGCAGCTTCTGCAATAACAATATACCGAGTTGACATTTGATGGCCATGTTGCAGCGAAGTGTTTTTTGAAAATTTTCTAGTTAGACATTTTAAGTATTAATAAATTGCTTCGTGCATCTAATGTTTTAGTTCTAATGATAAGTAGACTCTAGCCAGAATAAAGGTGTTTCTAGGTGAAACCACCTGGAGGTATCTACTTTGACCACCCTTGAGGTTTTCTGCAGTCTCATATATTGTTGTGTGTTGATCATAATTGTGCTGATCCAAGTTTATGTTGGTTGGTATTTGATTCTATAACATAAACTTGGACTCATCACTCCAAACAATTTTAGACCACTCTTTGGAAGTCCAGTTGATGTGCTCGTGCAAATTTCAATCTGGCCACTTGTGTCTTGTAAGAGATTAAAGGCTTTTTGGAAGGTCATCGTCCATGAAGACATACATCACATAGGCATTGTTTTGTGGTACTAAGACTGACGTTAAAGTTGTGAAATTCCAGCATTTCTTGATTGAGTGCTGTACCCGATATCCAGTCGTTTAAGGGTGTTGTCCTGCCTCAATGTTGTGGATCGTGGTCTTCCAGGTTTCTTAGATCGAGTAACCGTGCCTCTTGCTTGAAAACATTGCCAGAATTCCGTCACTGCAGTTTTGCTCACATTAAACTGCTTGGCGACTCCACGATGAGTTCCTCCTTTTGTACAGCACGTACAATTAAATTCTTCACAGGACATGACAAATAACGGTGGCTCATCTTTTATACGTGTCGTAAGAAATAATGTATGCAAGATAGAAAGCTCTCATTGAGGAACGAATGAAAAAAATCTCCTGGTCGCTTATTTATGAGTGGGCTAAAATCAAACAAATTTAAATATTTAAATTTCTAAAGATCCTAACCAATCGTAATTTTGTTCCTTCCATTCCACCACAAAATGCTATAAATTCGTAAATTCTGAAGTTTCATTATGCTAATTCATAAATAGAAAAGTTATAGGTAAAAACGTTGTTGGTCATAAACTTTTGAACGCTACTGTAGGTCAGGCCGAGAGCAAACTCTGTCTCAACAATAACGAACACAGCCCTATCTAAAAAGACACCTTGTGATTTGTGGATGCTGATGGCATATGCCAACTGGAGTGACTGTCACCTATTCTGACATTGAAATGAACAACTTTACAAAGCGGTGACCAGTGGTATAATGGGATATTTGTGAATAAATGCATGATCTTACATGTCCAATGTATCGGGCTGCCCACAATTTTCATCAATAGCTTGTGAAGTAAATATGTTGCGTGAAGGGCTGAACATATCAGCAGAAGATATGTCAAAAGACTGTTGTTGAACATATCATGAAAGATCTGAGATTTTGATTCTCCCTTTGCAGCATATTTTTTTTTTGAGATAATTGATAATTACATGCTCTGATGCAAAAATTTTACAGTCAGTTTTAGGCCTCCATACTTGAGAAACAAAAGTGTTATGTTGATCGAGGAGAGTATTACTCAAACAGAAGATACTAATCAAAATGAAGTAATCCTTCAAACATATCATAATTACAAAGTAGAAAAGGGAAAGTATTGTAGCGTGTTACCTATGTGTTATAGATTATAATTAAGTATACTACGGATATACACTATCTACCCAAAAGTAATCTGACACTTTCTATTTTAGATGTTTTGTTGAATATCTAGAAAAATACTTGACGAATTATCCTGAAACTTCAGGGGTGTAAAGAGCATGTTAAACTCGTATATTTCAGCGAATGTTTTGTCCCGAAGGCAAATAGGGAACCTAAAAAATAATGTTTGGGATCACCCTGTAAAAAATAATGCTTGAAATGTGTTGTAGCTGCAGTATATGATTAAGAGGCTTCTTTTACTTATGTGTTCATTTATATGAGAATTGTACGTATAGTCATGGAGATATAAAGATTTCTTTAAAACAAATTGAAGTGTTTTCGTAAGTTTTTTGTTTATAACATGCAGGGTTTTCAATGCAATGCCATTTTAAGGAAACTTGACAAACTACAGAAGAGACAACACCCTGCAATCAGAGTAGAAAAATATTTAATATTTGATGAAATGTGTGCATTTTTACTAAATAATGTTTAACTGCACATGCACAAGCGTTATCAAAATGTCTTTTGCAGAATTTATTAGCCAAATGTATAGAGCTACTCTTATAAAAAGCTCAAGCAAATACCGTGAAAATTCCGAAAGATATCGTCGATAGAATGAGTTGAATTTCAGTTGCTCTCAAAAATAAACAAAATGCTAAGGGGTTTTCTCCAAATTTTTACTTTTGGACTGGATACCGGTATCAACTTCTTCTCTTTATACTGATTTGAAGGAATATTGACTTCAAATAGGCATATTGACATAAAATCAGCATAAGGGGAAGAAGTCTATATTGATGTCCTGTCCAAAAATAAAAATTGAGAAACCTTTATATCTCCATGAATATACAGGGTGGTTATAATTAAAGTGACACCATTTAGACCCTTCTAGCAGCCATTCTGGTAATCAGATTTTGACGAAACATGAGATATATATTATATAGACCATGGGGAAGAGAATTTTGCAATAAAAAATTTAGTTCACATACGACGCTGGTCATGTAAGAAACTATCTGAGAATTTTTACTCAATCAGAGACTTTATGCAAATGACATGTAAATTTAGAAAAGCTTTAAAATGATGGTGAAATTAAATGTAACGTCGTTCTTCACGATGGCTTTAGCTAAAAAGGATCGAGCTTTATTGGTGAAGTTGTTTTACCAGAACTGCAATAATGCTTCTGCTGCACTAAGAGAATATCGACGTTTGAAAAACTTATGAAATGGGCCTATGTCCATTAATGGTTTAAAAAAGATGAGTCCATAATGCATGGCCATGGAACATTTTGTGATCAGATGAAGCGCATTTCACACTAGACGGAGCAGTGAATGCTCAAAACTGTCGCATCTGGGGTACTAAAAAGCCGATGGTTGTGCATGAAAAGCTTTTGCACCCTAATTACATGACTGTATGGTGCGGATTCACTTCACATTTCATTCTTGGCCCCTTTTTCTTTGAAGAGAACACTCCTCAAGGCACTAAAAGATGTTCAATCACTGGTGCTCGTTACTGCGAACTTCTGCAGCAGAAAGTCATTCCTGTTTTACAAGAAAGATAATGTTTAGACACTACTGTCTTTATGCAAGATGGTGCAACACCCCACATTGCATGACAAGTGAAGGAACTGCTTCATGCTCATTTTGGAGATGATCGGGTGATTTCGAGAACTTTTCCAACTGCATGGCCTCGTTCACCGGACTAAAACCCTTGTGACTTCTGGTTGTGGGGATATTTGAAAGATAATGCCTATGGAGGAAGAATACGGGCTGTCCCTGAATTGAAAGCAAGCATAACACGCCATATCACTGCGATTCTTCAGGAAACCCTTCGCTCTACTGTGGAACATGCAATAATGCACTTTGAACATGCCATTGGCACAAATGGAATGGACATTGAACAAATGCTCTGATTTTATAAATTTCTCTGCTTCTAACTTGTTTTTGTTATTATTCATGCGCCATATTTTGACGTAGTGGTCAAAATATGAACTAATTTTTTTATTGCAAAATTCTCTTCCCCATGGTCTGTATAACATATTATCTCAAGTTTCATCAAAATCTGATTACCAGAACGGCCACTAGAAGGGTCTAAATGGTGTCACTTTAATTATAACCACCCTGTACATGCTGTTCTCATATAAATAAACGCAGTTAAGTAAAAGAAACCGCTTAATCATATGCTACGGCTACAAAGCATGTCAAGCATTATTTTTTAAAGGGTGATCCCAAACATTATTTTTTTGGTTCACTTTGTAGCTGATCACTTATTTGCCGTCGGGACAAAATCTTCACTGAAATATATGGGGTTTAACATGCTCTTTATACCTCTGAAGTTTCAGGATAATTTGTCAAGTATTTTCTAGATATTCGACAAAACGTCTAAAATCTAAAGTGGCAGATAACTTTTGGATAGATAGTGTATACCGTATTGGCTCAAATATAAGCTGGCCTCGAATCTAAGCCAATCCTTAAATTTTCATGGTGTTTTGGAAGAAAAAAATTTTTATGTCAAAAACAAATTTAGAAATTAAAAAAAAAAAAAATTTCAAGAATAATTCATTCAACAAAATATTAAATTTTGGCAATAAAAAGGTATAAAATATAAATAAGAAAAAATCCCATTAAAATCAATTATTAAAGTCATATTTATTTTCAATTAATAAATTAATAAATAAATAAATAGAGTCATCTTAATTTAATTAAAAAAATAAACATTCAATTAAATCATTTAATTTAATTTAAAAAAAACATTCAATTTAATTATTAAATTCAATTAGTCATTTTAATCTGCTTCAGATTCCTCTGATGAATCTCTATCAGACTCATTCATCCAAACAATTTCATTTTCTGTCCCATCCAGATTGTTTGAAATGCAACACTTTTTGAACCCTCTCATTATTGTTTCACACGATATTTCACCACATACTGCCTTAACCCACTCAGCTAGGATTTTTTCAGAAGGTTTTTTAATCTTCCCTGTAGGAGTAAGCTCCTGGTTCCCTTCTAATATCCAGTTATTGTATGGTTGTCTTAGGTTTCTTTAAAAGGTTTATTTATTGAAACATCTAACACTTGCAATTGTCCAGTCATGCCACCTGGTATGACAACAAGATCTGTGCTGTAGCGCTTTATTTTTTCTTTTACTGAAGCTGTTGTGTAGCCTTTAAAAGAATCTAAAATGAGCATTGCTCTAAGGTTTAAACTGGCTCCAGGCCTTCTATTCCACACAACCTTCATTAAATCCTCTTTCGTTAAATCTTCAGTAATCCACCCCTTTTCATTACAGCGATAAATGATACCAGGAGGGAGCTTCTGCTTTGGAAGATTCTTTCTCTTAAATATTACAAAAGGTGGAAGTTTTCTCCCATCTGTAAGCACTCCAAGCATGACTGTTATTCTGAGTCTGCCACCTTCACAATTTTTTATGAGGACAGATTTGGATCCTCTTTAATTTACCATGATTTGATACGACATATCAAAATACACAGCAGTTTTGGTCCGCATTGCCAGTTTGTCCTAATAAATAATTATTTTGCTGTCACATTCTGGTTAAAAAGCGTTGATAACACAGGCCTGCGAAATTGAAGTTTTTGAAAAATACAAGAGAAGTTTTCGCTGATTTTTATGTTATTTGGTGTGCTGATTTCGAAAATGACCTCCATTTTTTTTCTCGTCACATCAGGATTTTTTGTAAAATCGATATTTTTGCTAAAAACCTATTTGAAAAAGAATTCTCGCAAACAATTTTGCATATACTGCCTGGTAACAGTGGAACCTTTCACCCTATTCTTCCCTGACTGATCCTAAATTTTCGGGGAAAAAGTCCACATGTGAGTGAAGGAAATGTATTTTGACACTCATGGAGTAACACAACGCTTGAAATTTGTCCAGCGTATTCATTACAATTTGTTTATAGTCAGGATCCTTGTAATCACCCAGAAATTTACTGATGACATCTTTGAAGGCAACCCAAGCTTCTTTTTCCTTCGTTGTCATGCTAGTCTCAAATTTTTTAACCTTCATAAGCTTGCGGATATCCAAGTAAAATTGAATTTTTCAAGAAATCCTGACATGATAGAAGTTTTTCATTATGTTTTTTGAAATCAGCATCAAAAAATACATAAAGTTAAGCTATCACTTCCCTTGTTTCCAAATAACCTTACAAAACGGACCTTACTTTCCGAATAACCCTCTTACATTGTTGCATCCTCGTCGATAGTGCATTGTTATTCATATTTCAACCAATAACAAGCCCTGAAATTGCACTATCTATGATGATGTAACAAAGTATTAAGTTTCAATTCGGAGGCCTTCTCTCTCGTTGGTCACGCCTAAGCAGGCTGTCTTGAAAAGACCATAACATCAGTCTTGACCACACTGATTTTCATCCCAGCCTCTGAACAATGATCTAGTTCATGCTAAAGGTCAGTGCAAAAAGACCCAAGGAGGGCAATGTCTCAGCACTGAGTAACCTCTCCACCAAGCAGTCGCCCACACCAAATGGCTCATTGCCTCAGATGTTTCTGTCTTTCCAGTCCATAAAGATAATGGACAAGAGGGGCAACAGTATACACCTTTGGTGGAGTCCAACACCCATGGTTAACAGCCTCGACTTAATGCCATTTATCTGGACACACATCTCAGAGCTGTCATGCAGGGACAGGATGGGAACTGGTAATTGCCCATCCACTCCGTACTCATGCAACACTCTCCAAGGCTTTTCTGAGAAACTCTGGAGAAATGTTGTCTTATTGAAAAATTTGTTATTTCCATCCAAAAATTTTTTCTCATCCTTTTGGGCATGTAAACTCATCTAAATTTTGCATTTGATTTAATTTATTTCTCCAACTGTGCATCTTTTCTTACCCTATTAGCTCAATCAATCAGCAACTAAATAACTGGTAAGTGATTCCTGATTAGCTGGAACTTATTTGAAACTGCATTATGTCTATCAAGTCAATCATCATCTTACTCCAATAGTTCATCTTTTGATGAAGCAAAAGCCTTTGGAACGCATAAGCCAATGATAATAATAAATTTAAGTATTGCTTTAATCTAGACTCTTTTACTCCATATTTATTATTTAATGAAGTTTATGGAGACCATAATGGGAAAAAAAAAAAACAAGATTTCCCGACTGGTTTCTCCGTTTAGTCCAGACTTTATCAAGGGTACATATAAAGCTTGGAATAAACGACGAAAGTGGTCAGTAAATCTTGTGTTTTTTTCCATTATGTACTGAGAGGCCTCCATAAACTTCATTAAGAAGGGCAGTACAGTTAGGATGGTACAGTATTATTATTTAACCTTTTTATCCCTAATTATTCTTTTTTTATGCAAAAAACACTTGAATTTATCTTATTTGAATTTCATACAATAATTATTTTTGTTTTTATACTTGCTATTATTATTACTGTATTTTTTCAAATATAGGCTGCGGCTCTAAACCCCCCAAAAAATCGAAAATTTAAGAGTGCGGCCTGAAAAAATTTTTTTTTCTGAATTAAAATATCGTGATTGGTAATTTTGGATAGAACAAAAAAAAAAGATCGAACTACGTCGTTTTAGCGTCCCATAGTATATTACATAGTATTTTAGATCGTAATTTTATTATTTATATAACTCTATAAATTATTTTTATATACTTAATGAAACTTTTATAAATTTATTAATGGACTATGTAAATAATTTATAGTAATCTCATTTTTAATTTAGTGTAACTCTTCGGCACGGCCATGGCTCTATCAACGAACTGCCGACCAGTAGCGTGATGAACATTCTATGACATCACAACACCTTGGAGTAGAGTGGGCTTGAAGGAATCGCTGACAATAACTTTAACACATGAAGTGCGTACTAAAGCGATGATAATTTATGAATGAAAATATGTTACTGGTTAATTATTGTTCTGAAGGGTTAGAATATTAATTTCACTGTTAGAAAATGATTGAACAAAGGCTGGATAATTTAAAGCCATAACTCAAATCCACCGTGTTTTTACCGATCAGCGATTGATTTACCTTTTCAAAATGTATAATTTTGTTAGAATTTTTGTATAAAAAGATAGGAAGCAAATATAAGAGAAAATAGGTATAATATGAATGGATTTTATGGATTGTATTGGCTATCGACCAAAAATTATTCCGCTATTAAAAAAATAATCATCTACAACTGTGAAATCCGGAGCAGTTTTAATTTATTTGATGGGGGGAAGGGGTAATCTTCATTAATAGAAGAAAGAAATTCTACTCTATTTATCGTTCAAGAGAATTGTACTTATTTATATAAAATTTATAGTAAAATAGAGTCGAATTATTGTTTGTTTTTTTTTTTTTTTTTTTTTTTTATTTACCCCCCCCCCCTCCCCAACTGAAATGGGGAGTAGCGTCAATAACGTCGTAAGCATAATGATTTTTGAATGATAGCCAATACATATTTTATATTTGCTTCCTATCTTTTTATAGGAAACTTCTGTTACACTTCCTACTTTTTGAAAAGGTAAATTGATCACAGATCGGCAAAAATTATCCGATAAAAACACAGTGGATTTGAGTTCATGGCTTTAAATTAACCAGCCTTTGTTGAGTCGTTTTCTAACAATGAAATTAATATTCTAAGCCTTCAGAACAATAATTAACCAGTCACATATATTTTCATTCATAAATTATTATTGCTTTATTATGCAGTTCACGTGTTAAATTACAAAAAGTTATTGTTGACGAATCCTTCAAGCCCACTCTACTCCAAGTACGGTGATGTCATAGAGCTATTGGTCAAAATTTCGTTGATAGAGCCGTGGCCGCCGTCGAAGAAATAAAGAGTTACACTCGTTCATTAAAATGAGATTACTATAATTATTTACACATTTCATTAATAAATTTATAAAAGTTTCATTAAATATATAAAAATAATTTAGATGGTTATTTAAATAATGAAATTACTGTCTAAATTATTATTTAAGATACTATGGGACGCTAAAACAATGTACATTATTTCGATCTTTTGTTAGACTTAAGAAGTTTGCAGCCTTTAAACTGTTATTTTTTTCATTCCACCGTCAAATTTGCAGCTGCGGCCAATATTCAAAAAAATACGGTAATTCATTTTACTTTGTTATTTAAATAATTGTAAATTATAATTAAATAAATAAATAATCTAATAGTTTTTTGATTATTGTGTGGATTTATTTTTCATTTTCGTTAAACTAGCAAATACAGTCGAACCTCGATATCTCGAAAAAAAATTATTTCCCTATGTTTTCATTATTAATTTAATGTAATTTCCCCTCATTATCTCAAAATATTTTCTCGGAAAACCTCGCTATGTTGAATTTTGACTTTGTGTGCCAGCGAAATTCAAAGCATTTGAAAACATTAAAATTTTTTTTCATAAATAGAAATTTTTGGCATGAAAACGAAAAAATTTGATATTACTTCTGTTAAAGTTAGGCAATTCTCTTGTGTTATGAAAAAAATACAAAAAAATTTTTTTATTGATCTTGTTGGAAAGTCTCTATTGTGTACAGGATATTTGAGCATGCACTGTTTGTGCATTTAAACTCTAGTGGCTCCACTTGTGCATGGCTTAATTTTATACATGTGCAATTTTATCTCTCAGTACCTAAAAATAACTTTAAAAAACTTGATTTAAAAGTAACCCTTCATATCTCGAAACCTCTTTATCTCGAAATTTTTTCTGTTCCCGTGAAATTTGAGATATCGAGTTTCGACTGTATTTTATTCTCTCATTTAAAAATTCCTTTTCTTTTTCCTCACCCGTCTGTGGTTTTCTTATTGACTTAAATTGAAATTTAAAAATTGAATTTATAAAAATATCTTTGGTAGGTCACATTTTCACCCTTGTCAATTTCATCATTGATTCTTCAATAATAATAATGACCTTTATCCTTTTACAAGTCTTTTAATTGTTACCAAAGTTTATTGCCAAATGAAAAAAATTCAACATTCCTTTGTTTATTAACAGTAATACTAGGTCCAGTTTCTGGAGTAGAAATATTTGAAATTTTTTTAATTCAATTTTTTTCTTTCAACAGCAAGGTGGAGTTGACTTCATTCCAGTGACAGTTAATCGCCAAACATTACAGTCTTTGGATTCATCTGATATTATTATTTGCAAATGGCCTAAACCTATTCGGTATCAATTTTTTCGAAATTTGATGCCAGATGTAACTTCAATAAACAAATGCAATACATGCAATAAGGCAAGTTTCATATATTAAAAATATCCTAGAAGGGTTTTAAATTTAATAGTGGCGAGCATGTAATTACAGCTATACAATATAGGTTCTAATGTGAAATGTTTACAGTATTTCGATGTAGTCGCCAGCGTTGTTTATAACCTCTTATCAGTGATGTGGACGTCATAGAATACTTTAAGCAGTACCAATTTTGTTGATAGTTCGAATGAAGCAGTCTACTGCTTTAAGAATCTCTGGGACAGTTCGGTAGCAAATGTCATGAATTGTTCCTTCATCTTTGGATTCAAATCATAATCACAGGGGCTTAAATCCAAAGAGTACGGAGGAAGGTAGAGCAAATCCCAGCCCCCATGAGCGAACAAATCAGCCACAGATTGTGCTACATGCGGGCAAGCATTCTCATGAAGGATGATGGGAGGGTTTTTTTCAGAAAATGTGATTGCTTTTTTTTTCAATACTGCTTGCAGGTTATGCTCCAAAAATGACAGTCTGTTTTTGGGGCATGGAAAACACAAAGATGACACCATCATAGTCATACATGGTAATCACCTTGACTGGAATTCTGATGGATTTTTAATGACTATAATGGTGCCATTCTTGTGCATTCCAGACCTTCGTAGTACTGCATTGCTGTACAACCTCAGGCATATTCAATTTTTATCCAGCTCCGCTGTTCCTCAAAAACATCATTATTGCACAATTTTAGACCGCCAACTGATACACGACTCTTTCCTATGCAACACTGCACATGGGCATAGCCTTGGATAGGCGAGTCCATTTATTAGGAGGTAGGTTAGGAGTAGAACCAACATGTGGTGTATAAGCTAGATGCATTAATTTCGTTTTATGTCATACATGCAACTATGTTGCCACTAATAAATTTCTAATCCTTGTACTATTATCTTTTGAAGAAAACAATCCTTTGTTAATATATGGACAGATGATAAGATTTGATATTTAAGTTTTGGCACTAATAATCGTGTGAAATTTCTTCAAAAATTAGCTACCCGAACATCTGACTTAATGAATATATAAAATGGATTTTATTGCCAAAAGTGCATACCATATAGAAGGCCATCTTTTTATGTCAAATGTCCAAATATCAGTGTAATACCCATTTCATGGTCAAATATGCATTCGGTCCAATGTCCGGGTACATAAAATTTGTGTGTATGTTCACAGGAACCATTCATGTTCGATAAGCTTTTATTAATTGGGATATGTTTGCCTTGTCACTAACCACTAGGTTTAACAAAACCAAAAGGAATGACTAAAAGCCAGCTTGTTAGGCTGAGAGAATTGAGGCATAAGCCAGCTTTTGAAGTTACAAGTCATGAAGTTGAATCCCATATAGACATGGATGGTTGTGTATGTATAAGTAATAGTCTTGCGAAAGGGCGCAAAAGACCTAGAATCCAAGACTTGATGTCTTGTGATGATAAATATCTGGCATCTTCTAAGTCGATTTAAATTAGGTTGGTTAGGTTGAAATTTAAATTCTATAATAAAAAACAATTGTCATTCAAAAATGTTATGTTCATTGTACAGTGCGATGTGATTACTCTAAAGTTCATGGACATTAACTGTTTTACACCACATCATTTTTTGAAGGGAGTGGGTGTCGAATGGGACGACTGCAAGGGCTCGTTTTTTAATTGAAATATTGTAATAATCTCTAATTCCCTTAAAAAATAATTAAGACATCAAAAGCAGGACTATCTTCTGCTTTGGTTTGAATTGGTTTTTCCCATTCTGGACTGCAGTATTATGTAATGGAGGTGTCAGTGCCCACAGATTTTGTTCATCAGTGGTAACAGACTTTTGACTCACCCTGTATGTTAAGATATTCAAATTATTGACCGCCAACTGAAATTGGCCAACTGATGACATAGATTTTTCCATTACGGCAGGAGTCCACTTTCAATTGAGCAGTCAGTGTATTTCTTTTTCTTGTTATGTAAAAAAGTTCTTTCTGTGCTCTAAGTAAGTCTAAATATTTTTTATTTATACTCCGATAAATATTTCTGCCTAGTGTTAGAAAATAAATGTATGGGTTGAAATATACATGCAGTTTGAGATATCTAGCTGCATAAGATAATTATTTATAAGATCAGATATACATCGCTATTTCGTCGAGTTGCAATGTTCTTCATTATGAGAGCAGCATGTTTTAAATATTATTTGATTAAACTTCTAAATATTAGTATCAAGGGGTCATTCCATATCAGATCACCAGGAAAAAAAAGAAATGTCACCCACCACTTCAGATTTTGACAATTTAATTTTTTTTAATTTTTTAATTTTTTTTTTTTTTTTTACATGTTGCTATTACCAAGTTATGAAACCATGGCAAATTATTTTGACATAAGTCCAATACTTTTGGAGATATAGGGTGCCAAACTTTAAGTAAATTAGGCGTTTTGGGTATTTCCGCGGCTCTGCGACGTCTGTGTCGCTTGTTATTAATAAAATTATAACTCTGTCAAAACTGAAGATATCAATACCATTTTTTTTTTCAGTATTGTGTAAGATATGCCAGTTCTAGAAAAGAATAGCTTGTGTTCCTATGTTTACATGTAAAATTATTATTAAAAAATAAAAACAAAGTTTTTCAATTTCTTTAATTGGTGAACATATTTTTTTCAAAATTCAATTACAAGATGAGGCAGAATAGTTACCAAGGTGGGTTTTTTTTTTTTAATACAAACCTTAAGTTATGGCCTAGAAAAGTAATAAATAAAAATAATGGGGTTTTACCTGCTTTTTGGTTTTTATTACATTTATTTCATTACATTAATGATGAGTTCTCTTGAATGTTGCCAGGCCAAAAGGACAAAGTTAGTATAACAACCAAGGTATACATGCAAAAAAGGCTTTTACTTCTAAATCCTAATGAGTTATATTCCTCCTTTAAATTTGAACACCCAGACGTAAAATTTGGCTTCTCTAAACTTTGTATGTTGCTAACTAAATGGTGCATTTTAGCAGGGTCTACAGGAACCCATTCAGTGTGTGTCTGCACTATACATCAAAATGTAACTCTTTTACTACAAGCATCTCATATTGAAAATCTTATTCAAAAAATTATGTTCTGAAAACAAAGATTGTATGTTAGGGCATTGTAAAATTTGTCAAGAACTGAAAGTTCTTTGCCATCACAAGCAAGACTTTAACTTGGAAGCCTTGTGGACATTTTTCGAACGAGCCACGAGAAGTCTCCCTGTGATGTAATTGGTGGGACTATAAAGTGCTTAGTTGCAAAGGAGAGTCTTCAAAATACTTCAGGAGGTGCAGTCGATAGTGTTAAGAAGTTTATGAGCTTTTGTACTACTAAGATTGACAACATTTATTTCTGGGTTTTAGAAAAAGAAACTTTATTAGAAACTCGTCAAAGCTGTAGAACAGATTTTCTAAAGCTAAAACAGTCCCTGGAACTCGCAGCTGGGTGATTTTAAGAGGCAGCATTTTATTTCTGTTCATATAAACTTTTTTGCTTAGAATCACCCACACTACCTCTCCTAAAAGTTTATCGGTGTACTTAAAATTTACCCTGTATAGATAAATATATTTGGACACTCCAGAAAATTTGAAAATATGCAAATAATCAGTTTTCCAAATGCTTTGCTGGGATGGGAATGGCTGTAATAAAATAAGCTGATCATGTTCTGTTAAACTATTTATTAAATCTTGTGGAGCTTTGCTATGTGGACACAAACTTACCAAGGTCAACATGTACTTGTCATAAGAAGCCATTTGTGCAATCGTTTTTGTATGAGGCATTCCATCCAAACTAGACATCCCAAAATTGACTGTAGCTTATGTTATCAAGAAATGGAATCAAGACTGTGCAACAACAGTAAAAGAACATCTTGGACAACTGCATAAACTGAGAGCGTGACAGAAGATGGCTGGCACGAGACGTCAAGAAGTCTCACACTTCCTTTGCCGCTTTGAGCGCTGAAGATGTTGGAAATGCATCTGGAGTGCTGTTAGTAACACAACTATCTGCAGATATTTGCATAGGATTTGTTATCATGGTAAAGTAGCTGTACACAAGCTGATCATTGCAAATGTTAATACGAGGCATCATTCCCGGACCGTTGAAGGATAGAAAACTGTTCTTCGGAGCGATGAGTCATGGTAAAACACACTTCCAGTCTGATGGACATGATTAAGTGTGGCGACAGTCTGGAGAGCAGTTTTTTCCAGACTGTGTTATTCCAACGGTGAAGTTCGGTGGAGGGTCCATCATGATATGCAGTTGTTTTTCTTGGTTAGGACTCGGCTTATTGGTTCTTATACTTGGTACCATGAGCATTGACGTGTACCTCATCGTTCTGGATAATTTGGCCCTGCCCACACTATGCAGGACTGAGCTTCAATAGGATCGAGCCCTATATCATACAGCAAAGTGTGTGCAGGACTGGCTTCATGAAAATATTGTGAATTTTCTTGGCTGGTCTGCTCAAAGCCCCAATCTTAATCCGATTGAGCAGTTCTGGGATGAACTGGCGTGGCGGTTATGAAAACAGTTGTGCCCATCTTTGCAACAATCTCCTCTAACCTCCTTGCAAGAGGAATGGAGAGCCATTCCTGCCCAGACATACACTCAGCTTGTGGAAAGTATGCCTCGACATGTTGCTGTTGTAATACAAGTAAACGGAATAAAGCAATTTTTCTGAAAAACATGCAGGGTCCAGATATTTTTGTCGATGTAGTGTATGTTCATAGTTTTTCTTTATCTACTAAGCATAACAGTATTGACTTTTCAGGTCACTTTCTTGATCCATCATCAGATCCTTCCATTTCTGCTAATATTTTCTAGTATCTCATTTCTTATGTTTCATTTCTAATTGCAATTTTGGTTTTAGCAATTAAATTACAACTTTTAATTAAACAATAACTCAATTAAGCCAGTGAAAGAATAGGAGAAGAGAAGAGAACATACCATCCCGTACATGTGGACAGTAAATATTCAGGAATTTCAACAAACCATGCCTGAAGAAAGTGAACTTAGTGACTTTTATTTTAAAATGTTTTTATTTGAATAAACATAGAATATAATTTACTATATCTTTTAAAGATAAACTAATCTCATCTACATCTTAGAGATAAAATATCTTAATATGAAATAGAAATAACTTACTTACAAATTTATGCCGTTTATTCTTTTAGCTTTTCCACACAGAAGACTTTGAACTACAAATTCTTCAATATGGCCACTGTCCATTTTGTCGTGTAAGCCCAGAAGAATCAAAAAGTTAAAAGTGTTTTGAATAAAATCTTATTTTTATATAAATTTATTAAATTAAAGTTTTACTTTGTACATGTATACGATTTCCGTCCATTTTTATGTACTGAACTTGGTTTCTCCGTCCCAGTTTGTCTAGAGTTTTTAAAGTATGTTGGATTAAGCTCTTTAAAAACATCAAGTCAATTTTAATTATAATACAAGGCTCACTCAATAAATAACCAGAAATTTGTGTGTAAAATATTTATTACAAGCACCAAAATAATTGCATTACTATTATTCAACATATCCCTCCCTTCCCCAGTTCAACGCATCTATGCCAGCCTTGACAAGGGCACTGATTTCAGAAGAAAAAGTTCTTTTGGGCACATGCATAACCATTTCTCATTATTCTGAAACTCTATTCATGTAGTGCTTCTTTCAGTGGGACAAAGGTATGGAAATCTGAAGGTGTGAGATCGGGTAAATATGGAGGGTGGGTTTAGCAATCAAACCATAGATCCTTGGTGGTAAACAATGTGACACTGGCAGGGTGTTGTCTGGCATTGTCAAGGAACAAAAGCTTACCAGTGGACATCAGACCACATTGTAACTGGAGTGAAAGAGTGATTTGGATGCAGAGAATCTTCAGAAGAGGGGCCTTGTTTTGTTTTAACTTTTCAGACTACTCGTACACTTACGTTTGACGCATACAGTTGTAACAATACTAAATATCATGCACCGATGAGTTGCTATTGATCTGATGCCTTCACTAAACAAAAACCTTGTCTTGTTTTCCTGCTCCAGTTTGGGACACTCCTATAAGGTTGCCACTCTCATGGTAACTTTTCCCAATGTTCCATGTGCGAGGCAAACATATAAGCCCCAGCTATGAACAGATTAAGGATTCCTTCACAAATTAACAAATGTATAACAATCATGGTCGTATTTTCGATTTTTACTACTACTTTTCCTGTTATTTATTGAATGGACGTAGTATTTTATTAAGTTTATGAAGAAAAGGTTTTTTGGTTGTAATAAGAATTTAAAAAATATATATTCAATCTTGTTCCTGCCTCTTAATAAGAGCCAAAACATGCAATTGATTCATATGTAATTTATTTGAATGAGGTGAGATGATATATATTTCATACAGAAGTTATTTACTCATTTTTAACAAAAATTTTATTTTATATTCCATCTTGAAGAAACATATTATTTTTTGGTAATAGATTGTTATTTTTCGCATTATACAGGTAAAATTAAAAAATACTTATTTATTAACATAGTATCGTCTTAGAATAATCACATTTCCCCATACTATTATACTGTAGTAGTTATTGCCTTAAACATTGTATTGATCTGAAAAAGAATGCTTTGCTTCAGTGATAACACATTGAAATATTCTTTTGTCTTTTTTAAATGCCTGGACATTTTCTTGTTCTTTGTTCTGCCAAAGTTTGTACAGACAATACACACTGTATAATATTTGATAAGTTTATATAGTTATTTAATTTTATACAAAGTTTCAACCTGAATATTTAAAATAAATTACAATATACTTTTGGTTGCTCTAATCAGGACTGAATGGTTATCAGAAAATGGTTGTTACAGTGACATACATTTCTAATTTTTTTTCAATTAAATAAATACTGTGTTGTTGTAATACAGTATAGGACCTTTTGTCTTAAATGCTTGGGATTTGAGATACTTTGGAATAGGGGTTTTTCCATAAGTTGGTGCACTAACAAGGGAACCCCACATAGCCTAACGCTTTAACAATGGAACCTTTGTATGGTTTTGTATGCTGAAATTTTTTCGTTTTCGCGGTTTATTTTGAAAGAAACACAATTTCACACTCTTATTTTGCAAGCATCTATAGTAGCTTCAGATGAGTAACATATTTCAGTTTGGTGGAAATCTGTGACATACATGTTCGAGGGATTCCCTTGTAAGTCTAACTAAATTTATATGGTGTAATTCATTTCATAGTAGGACTTACAAGGGAACTACACAAACATGTACCTCACAGATTCACACCAAATTGAAATATGTTACTCATCTAAAGCTACTATTGATGCTTGCAAAATAAGATGCTAAATTTTGTTTCTTTCAAAATAAATCGAGAAAACGAAAAAATTTGAGCACATATAGCCGTACAAAGACTGCATTGTTAAAGCAGTATGTATGTGTATTATTGTGCTCTCAACTTCTTTCTTTCACAGTTCAACAATACGCACGAATCCACTTCACCTGAAAGCAATGTTATCGCTTCCAAGGTATGCTTGTGTGCAAAAAAAAAATGTATCGTACAACTTCGTGTACGTCCCTTGTTAGTATTCAAAATTACAGAAAAGCTACTCTTCCAGAATTTCCCAAGCATTGTGGATAAAGAGCCCTATACTGTATAGGAAAATTTGTAATAAACAATATGTCCATGAGTTATAATTTTTTTAATATATACTTTTATTGGACTATCAGTATATTTTGTTAAATCCAGTGTCTGTTGTACTTTATTTCCAAATTATTAGGTAAACTCTCAATACAGAATGGCTCAAATGATTACATCAATTTAAAGAAATGACTTTTGGATAAAATATATAAATAATTATAAAATTTGAAAGTTCCACTCCATTTTCAAAATGACCTCCACACATCTGCTTTTGACATTATTTCAAAAGTACAATTTGTTATTAAATCACAAAATTGGTTTTAAGAATTGGTGGTGCACAAAGTCTATAAAGAATAAGGGCAGAAAATGGAAATGAAAAGTAGGAAATGCTGCCCCCATTTTTATTGCCCCATTTCCATCATTGTAGACAGTCAGGGTTCGCGCTAGGACAAAATATCTACGAGTCAATATGACTCCCAACCTTGAAAACTGCGAGTCAAATTTCAGAAGATGCGAGTCAAAATTTAGATTCTTTAGATTCCTTTCTAACTTCCATATTTTTACATGCATCCACAAATCTCTATAATTGCTGCCATATTTAATTAGAAACATAAACAAGACCACATGTGACAAAATGAAGTGAGTTTAAAATATGATGAGAAAGATATGGGCTGATGATATTCAAATTTACCAAGGCAATTTTGACTCGCTGATCAGAAAATCACGAGTCAATGTTTAGCAAAAATGCCTATTTGATGCGTAAATTGCGAGTAAGCGCGAACCCTGACAGTTACCAAAAAATGATTATCAAATAGCTTTTTACTTTTTTTTTTTTTTTTTGCTGCATTCTCACATTACCATCTCCACTCACTAAGATCATGTGTTTGGCAAAAAGAAACAAAAATCTTTCATAATATGTAACCTAAAGATAGGTAATTGTAGAAGAATGGAATTTAATCCCACAGAAAAAAATATATCATATCTTTAAAGAAAATACAATTGGTCAAATTTTCTATATGTATGGACAGCTTAGAAAAATTAAAGAGAATTTCTGTTTAAATTTTAGATTTTGAGTAAAAATAAAAGAAAGTATAAGATTTATTAAGTGGGGAGAGTTCTGGGGCATAGGCTTTCCGGTTCTCAAATCAATCTGGTCACGGGTTGAAATCTCACTTTGGGCATGGATGTTTGTGTTTATCCCCAGAATGCCTAAAAGATAATAGTCCTAACTCATCGGCCCATGGCCATACAGACTCTGGCTAGGTAATTTTTGTGCATAAATATAAATAAATAAATAAACTTTCTGGATTGTGTAAAGATAGTAGTCATGTGAAAGGGTGCAAAATGAACATAAACCTAACGAATGAACCTAAATTTATCACTTAAAGAATTATGTTCAAAACTACGGTTTTTTTTTTTTTTGCTTATGGTTCACAAGCATTGGTCCATGTATTCCATGGCAACCTAATAAAATCTCACTTCCCGTACCTGTATAATTAATGCAGTTAATTAATTATAAAATTTTAAATTATTAATGAAAATAGGAAAGAAAAAAACATCTGGTGTCCATTGTTCATCACTACTGAGGTTTATTTTCACTACAACGGTTGAATTTTCATAGCCGTAATGGACAAAGATCAGTTAATTCCAACTGTGGGTCATCAGAATCCATGGAATCACCGTTTCACTCCTTTCTCTGTCCACTTCTTTCTATCAGTTTTCATTTTCTCCTCTTTCTCACTCTTTTTACTCTCCTCTTCATGTTCTAATAGTATTTTCTTTATAGAGCATGCATGTTTTCTCTAATTTATTGAGGTCCTGCTGTCAATGAAATATGCATATTATCATAGCTAACACATACAGTGTCTACCATTTTGATTAAAAAAAGCATTTTGAGGTGAAAAGAAATTCAGACAGATAGGTTCAGTCAAACAAAGATATATCATCAGCCAGACAATAAAAATAAATATGCCTTATCTCTATCTGTATACAAATGGATGTTGGTATATAAGATTGATAAACTCCAACGTCGTTTGACCAGTCACCATGAAAGTTGGCACGTGTTTTTTCATGGAGAAGGTTTTATGCTATCCATTTTACTTTAACTCCCCACTAGATGGTACTGCAGCACATACATTATAACGATCAATGTCAGGTTTATCAGCTTGTCTCCAAATTTCACACTTTGTTAAATAAATAAATAAAATTTAATATGCCGTGCAAACAGCTGAAGCCAGACGTGCAGAACACCAAAACAGGTCAACAACAGAAACTGCAAATTGCAATCAATTAAGAGATGCATTCTTACAAATATGTAAAGTTTCAATAGGAGGTATCAATGGAGGTATTGCAGTATGCGGCTTCCCTGTGTAATCCACTCCTCAGAGCATAGGGGCCATCCATAAATTACGTCACACGAACTTCATGATTTTTGGACCCCTCCCTCGTCCTAGTCACAGATGTTGCAATTTTAAATTTAGAAATTATTAAATTAAAACAGCACTTCCAAAATTATTTCTATATTTCTATTTAAAACCTTTTTTCGTAAAATCAACAATAAATCAAACATTTTAGAAAATTTGCAAAACATAACCAATCAAATGAACGATCAAAATTTAATCATCTTGTGTCCATGGATTTTGAACCCATTCTTTTATATTATTTATGACTGGCACAGCATTTCTTTGTTCTAGATTCGGATAATGTTAGGAACATTCGATGTGTCAACATCTTCTTCATCCAATCATAGCATCCTTATCTTTTATCAAACAAAAAACTTCCCTGGCATGTCCCAAAGGTGGCTAACTCACTGACCTAAAAGTAAAGCCAGCTTGAACTCGCACGGCCGCCACGTGCTAAAAAGTGATACGAACAAATTTAAACCTTATAATACGAGGGTGAATCAAAAAGTAAGATATACTCAGCACCATCTGTGGTCGAAGCGGCGCCGACATCATTCGCCGTTTTTAAGGATGTTGCCTGTATGTCAACGTGTTCACCCGCTTACTGTGTATGTAAGAGTATTGTTGTCATGGCGCAGCAACTGTTTGTACTCTCCAAATTAGAGGTTTGTGGAAAAAGGCTTAAGTTGCACTGAAACCCATAAGGAAATTTGCAGTGTCTACGGGGATAATGTGATTTCTTGTCCTGCAATTGTGAAGTGGTGCCAGTAGTTCGAAAATGGGTGCTCAGATTTGACGGATGAATACCGCACAGGAAGACCATCCACGTCCAACATTCCCGAGCACTTGCCTGCATCAATGAGATGATTCTGGACAATCGAAGAATCAGAATTGTTTAGCGTTTCTTATGGGAGTGTGCTGACATGGTTGAGAAATGCTGGAGAGGATTTTTACCGCAGCGGCATGGAAAAGTGTTTACAATTGTTGGGTGATTTATGTAGAAAATTGAAATAAATGGCGGAAGTTTCCTCAGAATGTGTGTAGGGATCAAATAAAACAGAGAAACCACGATTCCACAACGAGACTTTATTTGCAAGGATGCGCATTTCGACGGCCAAGCCATCCCCGTCAGCATGATACAAGATGATCAGAAGCCTGTTCTGATGTAGTAACAATCGACAATCGAACAGTGAAGTGTACATTTCTTCAGGTGGGACGAAAACTGCTTTTACGAAGCTCACCCTACCAGAATAAATTCCACATGAAATACACTGAAATAGGCAAGAAGCCTGACTAACCCCAGAGATCTTCCACATTATGAAAAAATAATAAGATCGACGACTGTCAGAAGATTGGGGGAGGGTGGTATCACATCTTCCAATTGATGTATGACATCGACAATCGAACAGTGAAGTGCGCATTTGTTCAGATGGGACGAAAGCAGCGCTTTCACAAAGCTCATCAAACCAGAATAAATTCCAGATGATATACAGAGGTAGTCAAGAAGCTTGACCAACCCAAGCGGTCTTCCATATTATACGAGGCTCGTCCAGAAAGTAAGTTCCGTTCGGTAATAAAAACAAAACTACTACATATATATTCAAAATTTTTTCTTTACCAGATTCTATGTACCTTTAACTATTTTTCCACATAGTTTCCAAGTTTATTTAAGCACTTGTCATAGCGCTCAATGTACTTCCCCATGATCACTTCGTAGAAGCTGC
>JAHWFO010089837.1:169230-182137 GCA_023313115.1 Rhysida immarginata | reverse complement strand
TATTTCTGTTGTGGTCAAAGAGTGTTTTTATTTCTTTATTCTTAATACATTATACTATTTAATTTGCTCCTTTGATTGCTCCTTTGACCTATCACTTCTTTCAATAGCATCCTATATACAATTCCTTTGAAGCACAGCATCTTAAGTGGCTAAATGGTTCTTGGACGAGTTGAATGTGTGACAAAATCTTCGGATGAAATGAATGTGGCGATTTGAATGAGACGACATGATTATGACCAAAAATTACAGTACGTATGGTATAACTTGCTGCAAATGGGAAATTTTGATGGTATTGTAGTTTATCATATTCATCAAGATTTTCAACTCTCTCAATTTTATTTCCCTTAACTCGTTTTAACTCTTTTTCCCCATCTTTAGTTTCCTTATTTTGGTTATATGCTTATTTTTTTCTAAATGTTTTTCCTCTCTGCCTTTTTTTTGTTTTTAATCCGATTAAAATAAACGAGAAAATTGCCTCTTACCTTTCTAATCTATATATATAAAGAAGGATGTTTGTGGGTCTGTCTGTGGGTCTGTACGTTTTTTATACAAATCTACAGTTTTATTCCGATCTTGATGAAATTTCGCATACATGACCTTCAAAGCATGAGGAAGGTCACTGTCTACTTCAGATTTCGAAAAAATAATAATTATTGATAAAAAATCGATATTCATGGTTATAGCAGGGCATATTAATGAGAAATATCGCATGACCAACAATGCAAGACAAAGTTTTTGCAACGATGATATCAACACGCAATTCACAAACACTCTGCACGGACCAACAATATATATCTCATGACCAACAATGCAAATAAAAGTTTGTGCAACAATAGGTATCAACAATGGTTTCAACACGCAATTCACCAATAACAATGACCTCAAAATGATGATGCAATGATAAAGCAGTCCTTTCCAAGAATTATAACAATGCAATATGGATAAGTTTCAATTTGTAACAATGCATAGAATTCCTGTTATTCAGGCTTTTCTTAGAAAAGAGAGTTCTTAGTACTTAACAATTTCTTGAAAATCTTTAAAAATGATCAGTAAATGGAGACAATGGAGAGTTAGCAGACTATTGAGAAAGAGTGGAAAGACGAGAGAGGAAGCACTCCTTTAGCTCCGTGATGTATTGAGCAAATGGGAAACAAGTAAATAGAAGAATCCGCGACCGCTAGACTGCACAAAGTGATGAATGGCCAAATTTTGCTTCAACACATCGAGAGAAGAGTGGAAATTGCAACAACACTAAGTATACATCTGAGGTAAGATTACGTGAGTAAGAAATTATTTAAAATAGCAGTGGCATCCTTGGAGGTCCAGCCATTGTGAGCCTTTAAAAAGTTTTTTTTAGAATTTTCATTAAGAATTTTTACTGTATTAATTCTAAGCATTTTCATGTGTTTATTTTTAAGATATTGCAAAATTTAATTTAATTTTTTGAGATTGTTCTGTTTACATCCAAGTAATTATCCCGGGCAACGCCGGGTACCTCTTCTAGTTAATAGTTAAGATGGAATCTTTTTTCTTTGGAAAAGTCTAATAACTTAAAAAAACAAAAAAACATGTGCCCTTGTGGTTTTGGCTGGGTTTTGACAGATGAATAAAGGTGACAAAGGGTGAAGAAAATTTATCATAGGGACAGAATTTACTGAATTGGCCAATGAAGTGTCACAGTGCAAACATGTGATGTAGAACACATTGGCGATTTTTGTCACGGCGACTTCTTAAGAATAGGAGGGTTACAGGGGTGGAATCATCGAGAAGAAACAGGGGTTTATTTCTTTACCTCGGGCTAAACACCTTTATGTCTCGGCTCTGCAGTGTCGAGCGACAACCGCGACATTTTCAGGAATGCTTTCCACTATATTCAACAATTCTTTTGTTAAACACATCTTTTGTTAATCTGTCCCGCTCTTGTGTTGAAAAAAATCGCCAGTGCGCAGACGCCTTAACTGACTCATCTTCACAAAAATGGCAGACCCAAATGAAATAACAAAAAAAAGTAACAAAAAAAAAATTGAATTTGAACTTTTGAAAAGGTTTGCTGTAACATCACACTCATGGAACCTCCCCCCTTCCCCCATGTCACTTTTCATACTGAGTAAAGTATTGTGAATAGGAGGAACCTATTCGGACTCTAAGGACGCTTTCCTCCATAAAGTTATTTAAAAAGCGAGGGAGATTGCCCCTTAGGCAATATTCATATAATTTTTGGGTGATACCGAATCTCTAAGCGGTGTCATAGGCTCTCTCTATATCAAAAAAGACTGTTACCATGTATGGCTACAAACATTGAGCCAAGAGGATTATCATGTTCAAAACTAACTAAATGATCTAGAGTGGACCTAGCTTTACGAAATCCGCACTGTCAGATATCAGGTTATTAATATCAAAGTACCAAACTAGACTAACCAGGACCATCCATTCCAGAAGCCTGCATAGACAACTGGTCGGAAACTAGTGGCACGGACAGGATCTTTACCAGGTTTCAGAATTGGAATAATTATGGCCTCTTGCTAGGATTGGGGTATATAGGCCGAGTCCCATCTATATATATAAAGAAGGATGTTTGTTTGTTTGTGGGTTTGTTTTTTATACAAATCTACAGTTTTATTCCGATCTTGATAAAATTTCGCATACATGACCTTCAAAGCATGAAGAAAAAAAATAATACATCAGATTTCGAAAAAATAATAATTGCTGATAAAAAATCGATATTCATGGTTATGTCAGGGCATATTAATGAGAAATATCTCATGACCAACAATGCAAGACAAAGTTTTTGCAACAATAAGTATCAACAATGGCATCAACACGCAATTCACAAACACTCTGCACGGACCAACAATATATATCTCATGACCAACAATGCAAGGAAAAGTTTGTGCAATATAGAATTCAATGCATAGAATTCCTGTTATTCAGGCTTTTCTTAGAAAAGAGAATTCTTAGTACTTAACAATTTCTTGAAAATCTTTAAAAATGATCAGTAACTGGAGATAATGAGTTAGCAGACTATTGAGAAAGAGTGAAAGACGAAAGAGGAAGCACTCCTTTAGCTCCGTGCTGTATTGAGCAAATGGTAAGCAAGTAAATAGAAGAATCGGCGACTGCTGGACTACACAAAGTGATGAATGGCCAATTTTTGCTTCAAGACATCGAAAGAAGAAAGATGTGCAATAACATCAAATGTACATCTAAAGTAAGATTGCGTGAGTAAAAAATTATTTAGACTAGAAGGCATCCTTGGAGAGGTCCATCTATTGTGAGCCTTTAAAAATTTTTTTTTCGGTAAATCAAGTCCTGGTATGTCCTAGAATGGATTTTTTCAGCGAAGAGGTAAATTCTTGTCTTTCGGATTTTTCTTAGAATGGATAGTTCCTTCGCTCTATATTGTAGTGATTGAGTTATTATTTGACCAATTTGGAGGTTTAATTTAGCTTTTTGAGGTTGTTCTGTTTACCTACAAGCGTAATTATCCCGGGCAACGCCGGGTCCTCTGATAGTATAGCGTTAAAAATGTATAAAAAAAGTCTAATGCCTCTCGCGATAGGTGTGCAAGGAACGTGAGGGTAATCTTATCTGGTCCCGGAGCAGAAATGCGACGAACACGAATAGCGGTTCCCACTCCTGTTTGGAAAAAGGCTGATTGTATGCTTTTATTCTATTTGAATTAAAGATTAATCCTCGTGATTCTGCTTGAATTTTCCGCTGCTGAAAAGATGGAGAATAATTTATAGTTTGGGAGATGCGGGAAAAGGTTTGCCCAAAAATATTCGCAACTTCAAATAGATTGCACACCTTTCTACCATTATGTAAAAGTGAAGGGTCGGTGTGTTTTCTAAGAAAAAAACAATTATTTAGAGATTTTATTGTGTGACACCTTTTTATTTACTATTGTATATATAAAAATTGACAATTAAGCAACTGATCTTTTCATTTCCTTTTATGCAGTGGTTACGTTCACGGCTACCGTGAAGGCATAACGGCTCACGACACTATGGAGTTATTTCCGCGAGTTGCTCATGTCACTTGTTATTTCCGAGTTGCTTCGCGACACTTTTCGAGCTGCGGATGAGGGGGGGGGGGAGTTCAAGAAATTTAGGCGCCGACTACTAAGGTCATTTTCCGCCTTTTACACAAGTTATATGTGTAGGCAGCCCGGGACAAACACCAACATCTATGCCCACGGCGGGATTCGAACTAGAAAGCCTATGCCCTACCCCTCTCGGCCACCTGGCCGGCTGCTGCGGACGGCCGTAACAGTGAACGAACACATTGTGTAAATGTTCACTGGAAAACATGTTCAATAGGAAGAAGTTTCAAGTCGCATCAAGAGTTAGAGTTTTATAAATGAGTGGCAACTAAGAACATTTGCTAAAGGAAATCGCATTCTGTTTGCTAAAGTATATAAATAACTAGCAGAGGTACCTATCATTACAATTATAGGTCAAAAAAACAATCTCAAAAATTTAAATTATAACTCCCAATAACTCAATTAGTACAACACAGAGCAAAGGGACTATCCATCCTATGAAAAATACGAAAAACAGGAAGTCTAGGTGATATAACGGGACTTTATCTAAACACTTCTTGACCTGCTTCCCCACTGCGGAGCATCACCAGATACTTTAGACTCAAGTTTTTCCTGCCCTTGACGTAGAAGCTCTTATACCCTCTTGCTTTATTCAAAACTCCCGTTGTTCAAATGTTTCAAATACCCGTATAGTTTTATCTGTTTTAGTTGCATAGTTTCTCTGATCAATACTCGTTCTTTCTCTTTCTTTTCCAGACACATACATTTTTGCCAGTCGTCTGGATGTATGATACGGAGCTCAAGGGAGACACGCGTGACTACTTTGCCTCATCAATAGACGCTGCCTTATTAATGCTCTGCCACTGCATCATCATTTTATGCTCATTATTAATAATTCTTGGACACGAACGTTCAATTATCGCATTACAGCATCTCAGTTTCCAAAATATACACATTTCCACAGAATATAGTCCAAATGTATTTTTTAAAAATGTTTGGATCGGATCTGCTACCAAATAAGCTAGGTGATAACCCTGGCATGGCTCGGAATTTTTTTTGTTGGATTAAATTTTGCCATATCTTAAAAATAAACACATGAAAACGCTTAGAATTAATACAGTAAAAATTCTTAATGAAAATTCGAAAAAAGTTTTTTTGAAAGGCTCACAATGGATGGGCCACGCCAAGGGTGCCACTGTTAGTCTAAATAATTTCTCACTCACGTAATCTTACTTTAGATGTACA
The DNA here is from genome assembly GCA_023313115.1 of Rhysida immarginata. Taxonomy (NCBI): domain Eukaryota; kingdom Metazoa; phylum Arthropoda; class Chilopoda; order Scolopendromorpha; family Scolopendridae; genus Rhysida; species Rhysida immarginata. The sequence goes on along the minus strand of JAHWFO010089837.1, from coordinate 176,850 downwards.
CTTGATGTTGTTGCAATTTCCACTCTTGAAGCAAAACTTGGCCATTCATCACTTTGTGTAGTCCAGCAGTCGCCGATTCTTCTATTTACTTGCTTACCATTTGCTCAATACAGTACGGAGCTAAAGGAGTGCTTCCTCTGTTGTCTTTCCACTCTTTCTCAATAGTCTGCTATATCTCCATTATCTCCAGTTACTGATCATTTTTAGGGATTTTCAAGAAATTGTTAAGTGCTAACAAGTCTCTTTTCTTAGAAAAACCTGATTAACAGGAATTCTATGCATTGTTACAAATTGAAACTTATCTACATTGCACAAACTTTGCCTTGCATTATTGGTCATCAGATATATATGTTGATCCTTGCATAGTGTTGGTGCATTGCGTGTTGACACCACTGTTGATACCTATTGCTGCACAAACTTTGTCTTGCATTATTGGTCATCAGATATTTCACATCAATATGTGTAAAAATCTAAAATGCAGTAAATAGCGCAGTGGATATCAGTTAAACGTGATACAGTGAACGGGATAACATTGAAATGAATTTATTTAAGAGTAAACAAGCAATAAAGAAAATAAGCAAAAGAACGTCAATAAATTCTAATGCTAAATATCTCTTAACTTAGCAACGGACTAAAATATAATCCACCAATAAAATAAGCTTAAGCAACTAAACCAGAAATGAACTACAATAGCTGCAAAGTAAATACACTTAATAATTCAAGTGATAAAATTACAAGGTATGCAAACACGTAATTACACTGGATAAAAAAATTAAGTTGACACCAAGCATAATATTTGTTTTCACTCTGAGTTTAATAGAAAGCAATATGTAAGTAATATGAAAAAAATACACATAAATACTCTTGCCTTGAGTCAAATTATCATGGAAAAATAAGCAAATTTATGCAATTACTTTCTGCATAAAAAACGTTTCTGTATAGGGTATACAAAATACATGCAAAATAATTATGTTGACGTTATTTTGAATATTAAATTTCGAACCAATAAAATGATTTATGCAAATCAACACATGTGTTAAGAAAGAATAAAAGATTGGCATGGTGTTGATTTGATTGAATTCTGTAAAATGGCTCCTGTTAAGGAATTATCAAGTGTTCAAAGAATGGCTGTTGTGAAAGACTATGAATGATTGCAGTCATTCAGAAAATGGCTCGTTTACATAAAATTTCACATGAAGGTGTGAGGCGAGTGATGGAAAAATACAAAGAAACAAATTCAAACCCAAACCTCAGCTAAGGCCTGTCTGGTATGGGTGACCCTATCCAGCATAGCCCTTAGTATCTTCGAGGCACTCAAGCCCCTCCACCACGGAGGGGCCCCGTACTCTGGTTTTAGTGACCCTCGAGTGGGCGTGCGGGGGCGATATAATGTTGAGTGAGTAACTCGGAAATTTCTCGTTGGAATTCGTTCAAATTTTAACGGTATACGCAGTCTTATGTATGTACCCTGTTATTCCTCCAAATTTCATTACCCTAGGCTTTACAGAACCTGAGTTATTAATTTGTTGATCTTGGTGGCGGCATTTTTATTTCTGTTCATATCTCAGTTATCGTTCAAATTCGGGCCCATGTTCATAGGACTTTTGGTGTTTACCCTGACCAAACACCTATAATACCCCCTTAAATTGTTTTACACACGATTTGAATCACCCTGTAGATAGCCATTATTAACCAATCAGGTTATTTTACAAATAAAGAGCTAATCAAGGGATAAATAGACAAGCAAATAATAACCAATAAAGTTATTTTAAAAAAAAATGGGTAAACGAACGATACTTTCGGCATTGCGTTAAAAACCAAATATTCGCTTTAGTGGACTTTATATGTAAATTCATTTTACATAACATTTTACTCCGGGACGAATGCAGATTTCAAATCCGTAAAATTATGGGACAACATCATGAAAAACAGAAAAATAATGAATTCCCCACATTAATAAAGTTGCAAAAAAGACTGAAGAATGAGGATATCTCAGTTACACAAAGAGATAAAGGCAACATGTTAGTACTTATAAAAAAGGAAGAACTAAAAAAGAAAACTTATACTTTTATTGAAGAGAACTATTTTACGGAAATGAAAAAAGACTCAACAACTAGATTTCGGAAACAAGTAGTAAATCTGACAAAAAGTTTTTAATCTCCATTGTTCAAAGGTAAAAAGTTCCAAATGAGAATCCCGAATCCGTCAGCACCCGTTATGAAACCTAGAATAAAGGTACATAAACAGGACTACCCAATAAGACCGATAGTGAACAACTTAAATAGTCCCACTTATAACTTAGCAAAATTTATACAGAGACATTTGCGTGATCATCTAGGTTTAAAATACACGTATGCAATAAAGAAAATCATGGAAGTATTTGAAAGGATAAAACCAACTAGTGTCATTTGATATCACTAATATGTACACTAACGTTAATGTGCAAGAAACTATAAAAATAATAGAAGAAAAATTAACAACAAACAATATAGACGAAAATATAAGATAAAGTAAATTCTTTGAGAGTAATTTGTAATCAAAATTATGTCAAATTGAAAACAACACATTTGAACAGAGATTTGGTTTAGGAATGGGCAACCCAATAAGCGGAATAATGTCCGAACTTTCTGGCACATATAAACAGATTAATGAAAGAATATAAAGTAACTGAATATATGAGATATGTAGATGATAGCCTTTGGATAACTGAAGATAGTATAAAATAGAAGAACTAAAAGATAACTAAATACCTTAAACAATAACATACAGTTTACATTTGAATTAGAAAACAATAAGAAGATTAATTTTCTAGATATAGAGATAAGCAAAAGAGTAGAAAATGGAAAATAAATTTTTTGAATACAACATACACTATATGATCACAAATATCCGGATACAAGCACGTTTGCGCTCTAGCCACGATTTCATGGAAATCAATAGGGCGTTGCACATCCCTTTGCCCGAATCACAGCTTCCACCCTTCGGTAAAGACTTTCCACCAAATGTTGGTAGGTACTTTCCGGAATGTTCCTCCATTCCTCCCGAAGAGCGAGAATCAGTTCAGGTACAGAAGTTGGCTGATGTGATCTGGCCCGCAAGCGTCTTTCCAATTTATCCCACAGACTCTCTATAGGATTGAGGTCGGGACTTTGTGCCGGCCAAGCCATTTCTTCAACCCCTGAGTCCGCAAACCACTGCTGTACACGCCTCGCTTTATGGCATAGAGCATTGTCGTGTTGGTAGAGAAATGGCCCGTTTCCGAAAAATTGCCACAACGTTGGAAGTGCACAGTTGTCCAAAACATTCAGATAACGGTCGAAGTTCATGATTCCTTGCACAGGAACGAGCTGGCCCAGTCCGTACCATGAAAATGAGCCCCACACCATGACTCCTCCTCCTCCGAACTTGACTGTGGGCTCTGTGCACTCAGGTAAGAAGCGTTCTCCAGGTATGCGCCAAACCCAAACTCGTCCATCGGATTGCCAGAGTGTGTAGCGAGATTCGTCTGTCCACATTACACGTTTCCATTGATCCATTGTCCAGTTTCTGTGGGCTTTGCACCACTCCAGACGTCGCTTGGCGTTGACCCTGCTGATGTGGGGCTTGTGGGCAGCAGCACGGCCATGGAATCCCATCGTGTGCAGTTCCCGACGAATTGTCATGGTACTGGCATCATTTGCAGAGGCGTTTCGAAACTCTGTGGCAATTTTTTCCGCCGAGGACTTCCGGTTGCTGCGGGTGACACGACGAAGCACTCGACGGTCTCTGTCCGTTAGTTTCTTGGGTCTACCGGTTCGTTGTTGAACTGATGTTGATCCCCGGGTCTTCCATTTCATAATGACATCGCCTACTGTTGACTTGGGTATCTGAAGAAGGCTGGAAATGTCACGTACGGACTTGCCGCATAGGTGACATCCAACGATGGTTCCACGTTGGAACTCACTGAGCTCTGCCGAACGACCCATTCTTGCCAATGTCCGAAGGTGTGGGAAGCTATTTAAATGATGTGCAAGTCATTATCATGTGACATCGGGCCAATCGATGATCTGTGAGGGGTGTCCGGATATTTTTGATCATATAGTGTATATACAGTCCTCATCATATAAGTTAAACCTCGACCTTGAAGGGCTAAGATTATTCTATTGCTACAATGGGAGGCAAGAGGATGAAAAAAAATCTTAGAATAATCTAGTACTTCCCTGCACTATATCAGATTTTTTTTCATCCTCTTGCCTCCCATTTTAGCAATAGAATAATCCTAGCCCTTCAAGGTCGAGGTTTAACTTATTTGATGAGGACTGTACACTGCTTTGCAATAAAATTGCCCCACCAACAAGGAGTTATCCGACCTTATCCATATTTAGTGGGGGGGTTCGTCTACCTCCGACTAGTAAACGATTAGATAAATGCTTACGGGACATGATTATTTGGGTTGATATAGGATGTCCGGGTGCCTGTATAGGCTCATCAGTTGACACCAATGCAGTATGCAGTAGGGAGGAAGCAACTGCCTCGTGAACGTACAGTACTGTAATCCGCACAACGGTCTCAATGCCGCGACAACGACAACGACAACCACAACCGTTCACGCAATTAAAGGACTTTAAACGAGGTCGGATTATTGGCCTCCCGAGGCTGGGTGGTCAACCTGACGGATTGCTGTCCATGTATCGCGGGACGCACAGACGGTAGGCCGATGTTGGAGGCAATGGCGAGAGGAAGGCACACATGACAGAAGACCAGGCCCTGGGGCACGGAGAAGCACGTCAGTTCGTACCGATAGGCGGATACTGCGAACAGCGCTAGCGGACAGAACCATCACCCTACGGCAACTGCGCGACAACATCACTATTCCTGGTACTTCTCCAGTGTTAATAGCGACAATACCACGCCGATTACACACCGCGACAATATCTGCCAAGCGTCCATTGTTGTGTCTTTGACACCTGAGCACCGCGCGATACGACAGCAATGAATGGACTGGCGCCCGGTCGTCTTCAGCGAAGAATCCCGCTGTTGTCTGGACACCACCGACGACAGGCGCGGAGGGGTTTGGCCCAGGCCCTTGGAACGTGCCAATAAACAATGCATACAGTGTCGCCGTCATGGACCAACACCCGAGATCATGGCTTCGGATGCCATCGACTACGATACCAGAACGCCTTTAGTCACCAACCAAGGCACCCTAACAGCACAACGGTAAGTCACAGAGATTCTGCAGCCCGTATTACTGCCCTTTCTGCACACTATACCCGGCGTAGTCTTTCAGCAGGATAACGCTAGACCGCACACGGCAAACATGAGCATGGCATGTCTGCATAATGTTAACTGCCTGCCATGGCCCGCGAGGTCCTCAGACATATCGCCAATTAAACCCGTGTGGGACATGGGGGACGTCGTTTACGATCACCCCGCAATCTCCATGAACTGACACAGTAGGTTCACCAACCCTGGGCAGATGTACCCCAAGATGACATTCGCCACCTGTATGATCATCTACACCTGCGGCTGGAACAATGCATCGCCGCTAAAGGTCGTGCCACAACCTACTGATGCCGCTTTCTGTTGGGACACCCTGTACGAAGAGTGCACGTCTTAGCTCCATAACGTAATAAAGGTGTGTTCAGATGTATCTTTTGCTGTATACCTACTTTTGGCTCATTCGGATAACTCCTTGTGGGTGGGGCAATTTCACTGCAAAGCAGTGTAGAAAAACCAACAGCCACAATAAGCGATATCCACAAAACTTCGAACCAACCAGAGGAATATAAAAAAGAGGAATTTAAAAGTCTAATCAATAGGGTAACAACATTCCCAGTAAGCGTAAGAAAAAAGAAAAGGAAATGAAAACAATAAAAACTATAGGAATGAGGAACGGTTACCAAGAAAGATAAATGGATACATCTTGTAAAAATAGAAAATGTAAAAATAGAAAACAAAATAAAATAAGAGAAAAAATTGACATCTCATTCTACGGACACATAAGTTACCAGATCAAAAAAATTCTAGAGAAGAAAGGATCTAAAGTAGCATTCAAACCAACGAATAGACTAATTAGTTTTTTAGAAAGCAAAAACGAACACTACGAAAAGATGTCTAGTGGAGTATACGGAATTGAATGCACCGATTGTAAAAAATGGTACATAGGAAAAAACATAGAGAGACATAAACACCCGTTTTAAAGAACACGTTTATTATATAAAAACTGGAATGACAAATTCAAAATTTTCAGAGCATATATTACATACGAAGCACAATCTAAGCAAAAGAGAAGATATATGTAAAATCATTTATAATAGTAATGATAAGAAAGTAATGTTAAATATACAAGGTCGAATCACATTATTATGACGACTCCCCTACGTTTGTCTTCGGGGATGCCCAGCCGAGGAACTATGTCACGTGTTGGGAATTGGTTAGGTGACTATATAAGGTGGTTTCCACTATGTTAAAAACACATCACTCATTGATGCAATGGGTAAGAAACGTGATTTATCAGATCTAGAAAAAGGGGATGATAATCGGCTTTCGGACCAAAGATAACAGTATTTCGGAAACCGCGCAGTTTGTGAACTGTTCTCGTGGTGCTTTAGTTACAGTGTACCATGACTGGGAAAATGGGACCGTTCGGAATAAACGGTATGGCAACGTGCCAGTGATGAGAGAGACGAATGTCGGCTGCGAAAGTGTGGGAAGGCCAACCGAAGAGCTATAATGGAGCAACTTACCGCTCAAACCAACGAGGGTGCTACCAGACATGTCTCTAAAAACACAGTACAGAGGACCTTGCTACGTATGGGCCTCCGCAGCTGGCGAAAGTTCATCGCCAAAAACGGCTTCAATTTGCCCAACAGTATAGAAACTGGACCACTTCTTACTGGAAAAAGGTTGTCTTCTCTAATGAGTCACGATTTCTGCTCCACAGAAGTGACAGCTGTTGGCGGGTGAGCCTAGAAGCCTCCGAGAACAAGCATCCTGCAACCATTGTTGGAAGAATCCAGGCTGGAGACGGCAGCGTCATTGTGTGGGTAGTGTTCTTATGGCATTGTCTGGGCCCACTGATACCTGTGGAAGGCACTCGCAACCGTTTCGATTATTTATCCGTAATTGCAGATCAAGTACACCCATACATGGCGACGGTCTTCCCAGAGGGGGATGGCACGTTCCAGCAAGACAATGCGACGTGTCATACGGCCACAATTCTCCGGGGGTGGTTTGAGGAACAAGACCAAGAGTTCCAAGTACTACCCTGGCCCCCTAATTCCCCAGACCTCAACCCAATCGAGAACCTTTGGGATCACCTCTATCGTCATGTGTGTGCTATGGAACAACCACCGCATACCCTGCAGCAGCTATCTGATGCTTTACAATCTGGATGGCAACAGCTACCAGTAGAAACCTACCGGAATCTTAATGACTCACTGCCACGCCGTCTAGCTGCTGTCCGTGCCGCTAAAGGCGGTTATTCGGGATATTAGTTGGTGGTCATAATAATGTGACTCGACTCTGTAGAAAATACGTTAATTTTCATCATGAACAAATACTATCCCCATAAAATATTAAATAATATGGAAGGCAAAGACAGTAATTTGTTGTTTAACCAACTACTGAAAGAAAGAA
>JAHWFO010089837.1:91406-168830 GCA_023313115.1 Rhysida immarginata | reverse complement strand
TCGTTAACAATGTAAAAATAATGTAATACTTTTGGATCATCTGGTATCCGAAGACTAAATAATCAAAAAAATTTTCGTTGTATAAAAAAAAATTATATATAAAAATGACAACTGAGACACAAAGAAATAACGTTTTTTCTCATAACAATAGTATAAGAACTTTTGAATATATGCTAAATGTAAAATTACAACTGAAAATGTCATAAGAAAGGCAAAAGTCGACTCTTGTATAGTTACAGTATGAATAAATACTTCATGCTTATAAATAGTTTATGAATAAATAGGAGGGTTGGGGCATAAGTCATGGCAACTATTTTGTTTCTCATAGCTAAGGGATGGTATCACAAAATGTCATATGTCTCGAGGACACCGTTCATTCATAGTATATTTCCATAACACCAGATGGCCCTGTGATTTCCTTTTGTTGCATAGAGAACAATGTTAAATCAGTTCTTAGTCAACCGCCGTGCAGGATGGATGTAACCCGAGTTGAACAACGCTCGTATATCAATATAGCCGGTCTCCGCTGGCTGGCTTTGGTAAGAATTGGAGCACCCACTATACTCTCCGGACTTTTCTCCATGTGATTTTGATCTTATACGGACGGTAAGGAACCATTACGTGGTAGACAGCTTCGGACACGAATGGACATTGCAAATATTGTGTAACAACAGATGACCAGATTTCGACATGGTGAGAGAAATGGTGAAGCAGATGATATGGGCGCCTGTCACATCGTTGGTAGCGTACTGTGAACGTTCAGGGGACTATTTTGAGGCCCTTTAGAACGGGTATGTGTGCTGTAATGATTCTGGAACATGAAAGTTGTAATGTTATATCAACTACCTTAATAAACATGAAGAGCAAAATATTTCCGTGTTGCTAAATGTCCGTACATTTCCTCCATTCCTTGTCCTTTCATCTATATATTTCGCATTTTCCACCCACGGTCGAATTCTCACAAAAAAAATAGTTGCCATGACTTATGCCCCAACCCTCGTAGTTACAGTTAGTGTTGATGAACAAAAAATCGAGTGCTGTAGCATTGACTAAACGTCTCACAGATTTATTTCATGTGAAAAGCAGCACTAACTGTAAGTAAGTACATAATGGATGATTTATTTTTTTGTAAATTTCATTGTTGTAAAAATCTAAACTTTCATTCTTGGGATGGCACCTACCGCCTGTCATGCAAATCAACACCACCTAGACTGAAGGCATGATAACGAAAACGTCATAAGTTGTTACATCAGCATTAGTCGACAACTTTAATACTATTTTTACCAATAATAATCCCTAAGTTTGGTCGACTAATGATGATGATTGAAGTTTTGTTACATCAGGCCTTCTGTGTTGTGCAAATGCAGCACCACTCATCCGGTTGCCATGACAACCGACTGTTTGTTTAAACAAAAAAGCGGATATCGATGTGTCGACCAAAGCGGAACAAAAAATGATCATCAACTTTCTCGAAAATGAAAGTGTGAAAGCATCTCAAATACATCAGAGCTTAAAATTCAGTTCACAGAGTCATATTTGTCTCGATCATCCGTCTTTGCTTGGTGCCACAAGTTTGATGGGCGAGAATCTACCAACGATGAACCTCAGAAGGCAAGGTCAGCAACTGCTGTCAATGATGGCATCATCGCACGAACAAATGAGCTGATTAGGGACAACAGGCGGATTTATCTCCGATAATTCGCTTCAATGCTGAACATCAGCACTGGCAGTGTAGAGACCATCATCCACGATAAGCTGAAATTCAAGAAGATCTGGGACAGATGGGTCCCTAAGCAACTCTCCCAGGATCACAAAACCACCCGGCTGGAAATCTGTTCCATGCTGGTGCAGCGATACGACAGGAAAGGAAACAGTTCCCTAAGGCGTGTTTTGACCACGACGAGACATGGATTAATCACCATACTCCTGAAAGCAAACGTGCGAGCATGGAGTGGCGACATATTGACTCAGCACGACCCAAGAAATTCAGGATGACACCGTGGGCAACGAAATTGATGGCGATTGTAATTTTTCTGGGACATAACATTCATGTCGATTTTCTGGAAGAACGTCGAACCATAAATGCACCCTACTACTTGAGTCATTTTGAGGATTTCCCTGAAGCCGGCATTAAGGAAAAAGCGACCACGACTCCTGAAGGCTGAAAAAAATGTGTAGTGAAGCAAGGAGAGTTCTTTTAGAAATAATTGGTGTCTTTATGTGTGTGTTTTATGTAGTTTCCTGATTTTATAAAAATTTAAGTCCAGGTCAAATTTTTATGCCTCTCGTAAATCTCCATTATTGCTAAAGTTATTACGAAAACCTCTAACTTCCTTGATAATACCAGTCTCATCGGTAAGTTTCGATTTTTTTTGTTATTTATCTTTTATCAGATGTTCTAGTTGAAGCCTCCGCACTGACAGCAACAGAAAAAATCCAAGGAAGCGCAAGTTAAACTTAACAAATGCAGATATAACCTACACACACCTAAAGAAATACAAGAGGATGTAATTTATAAAAAATTAATTACAGAAACTTTTTAAAAATTATGCAGACAAATTCATGCTGATTAGATGAAACACTGGTAAAAGCATAAGATTACAAAAAAATATAAATAAAACAAAAAATAATCAAAATAGGTGTAGATTTTCCAACCCTTTTTCAATGTCCTAAAAAATATCAAAACCATACTCTATGATGAATATTTTAAACTGGATATCAATCGTCTCTATTTTTGGCAAGGAGATCTTCAAAAAACATTGACTTTAAATCAGTCTTAACATAATCGTCGCATCAGTTCAATACCAAACGTCTCAGATTGGGGCATATCCAATGTATAAAACAATTTGATACAGTGTTTTACTTTCAAACCAAAGCCTGATATCAAAGTTTCTAATTCCCGAAACATTGGAGCATCCAGAAATGATCCCTTCCAATTGTCTACAAAACATTCCAGTCTCTTTAAATGAGGGCAAATCTGGTCGTTCATAGTAAAATCGATCGGCTGTGTGTGTAAAAGTTATGAAAATTCAAAACGCTCACCAACTCTTTGCAGCAAGGGTCGAACTCCATTTTCATATCCATCTTCGTCATCAACATAACAAATGGATAGTTCCTTAAGACGCGTCAATTCTCTAAAATTTAAGATGTGAGCAATTTCTTAGTTCTTCAATTTCAAATTTAGCCAAAAATGGATAAACCTTGACGATGACTAATGATTGTTTTGTACTACAATATTAGGCTTAAAAGTGTAGTTCTTCTAAAGCAAATGTCGATTCGGTTTGTTCATTGAGGATGTCTCCCAGAACTTTACCAACAACGTTGAAAACGTTTCGTATTGCACGCAAGCGTGGCAAATTTTGTAATAATATCCTTATTCCTTCCTTTAAGCTTGATGACAATGAGGTTGCAGAGATGAATTTCTTCGAGTTTTTGGCTTCGCCTGGTTTGGTCGCTACTCAAGACAGTTTCTTCAACCCATCACTCGTCATGTTCCTGGAAACGGCATCAAGAATTACTAAATTGGGGCAACTCTCTCCAATTATTCAAGTAAGAAATCATTGCATACATCATTCACTGATAAATGAATCAAAGAGGTCATCGTTGAGACAAAGTTACACAAAGAATTAAAGTTGAGTTCACAGCGAGTACCAACCATTACTTGAGGAAGATTACTTAGCCATTCCGTTTCTTTCCGTCTGAATATAAAAGTCGTGATATCCGAATCGCTCGCTTTAATAATTTCTAGTATTTCCGCAAAATCATCTGTCACAAACGTATGGTGGTGATTCCCCACAGCGAGAGATTGACTGTTAGGTCCATTTCCTACGCGCAAAATGGAGAACAAGGGCTTTCTATGCAAAGGAATAGATCGAGAACTCTCTGACATATCCCGAGCAGTTGCTGAGGTGGGTGAAGGTGATTTGTTGACGTCAGAGGAACATGAGGTTCGAGTCCGGGTGAGCGAGAGAGAGATGGAGGCAGAGAAACTAAGACAACCAGTAAGGTCGGATTGGAATTTGGAATCCTCGGTCGTCTTCTCGCAATGGGAGTAAAGCTGAAACTGGCGCAATTGAAAGAGGCAAACGGTTTGAGAAACGAAATATTCACGTTCGGCTAAAGTGCTTTCAACGGGAGAGCGACGACAACTCAGCAAAAAGTAAGCCAAATGTCGTCTCTAGTTTATGGGTGCCTTGGCGGTCTCACAACAGTTTTTCCCAGACCTTTCTTCGTTATAAAGTGGGCTTTGATGATGCCTGCGTTTGATGAGCCTTTGGCCCCACTTTGCCACTCTTCGAGAACCGTGCGTTCATTCACATCCATGATGCACGCATTCATCGGATTTACTCTTTGACAAGTCTTCCAGGACGTACACCAATCTATGCGCAGCATCGCTTCTCGGCTAAGATCAGTGATCACGTCTGGAGACTTGCCTTGAATAAAGGTATTCGTCAAAAGACGCAATGAACGGCACCTCAGAGTGATCCCCTGTGGATCGGTGTCCGCAACTCGCTCCACTTCCATCACTGGTCGCTTTTATGTGACACTTCCTCTGTCTGAGGTTCTGTTCCTAGGTATTCCAAGTGCTGATAGGGTAAGTCTTTGTGAGTCCCCCGTCTCTCCTGGGAGGCTAAGTCCTTGCCATGGAGAGGACTATCCTTCTTGTTTGTGATAAGCCATTCAATGTGGCTGATTTCATGAAAGCTCTTTTTATGAAAGTTAAGGTTCCAGTTTCTCTGCCATCAAAAAATCCGTCGTTTTCATCTTTACAGAAGTTAACGAACACTGATTACAGACTTTATGCTGCCCAAGAGGCTATCGTTAGGAAGGTGGTTGAGGCCGAGTTTGTCATGGTTGGAGATATTAAAGTGAAGTTCTTTTTGGCAGACCCCACTCACCTGGATGTGGTCGTCAGGGTTGTTGCCCCTCATGTCAAAGACGGTTATGTAGAGGGTGTTTTTGGGCAGTACAGTAAGGTTATTTCTATCACCAAGCCTAGCCTTCCTGACGTTCCACCTCCATACAGGTGATTACCACCTCGATATGCTTCAGGAGAAGGACATACCGGATTCAATGGTAGTTCATGGGGAGCGTGTTTTTGTTTCGTACCAGGGGATTCAGAAATCCTGCTGGTACTGCCATCGTACAGATCATGTTCGCCGTAACTGCCCTCTGCTATCAAAATGCCCATCATGTTTTCGTTTTTGTTGGTCGGGCGCACGTGTGTCCTGTTTCATCTCCTCCTGATCGTGAATCTCAATTGATTGTCTCTCCTCCTGATCATGACCCTCGATTGATCGTCTCCTCACCCGTAGTTGTATCTGAACCGGATCTATCACATGCTAAGGTAGTGACAGATTCCAGTAGTCCATCTTTGCCAGCTGACAATTCATCTTCATCAAACAAAGATTTTCCTCCACTTGGAAAAGTGGTGGATACTTCTGCCAGCGCTTCCCCCTTGCGTTCCTCCAAGTATGATCAACTAGATTCGGATAAATCGTCGATTGGTGGCGACCATCTAAGCACCCGTTTAGTGATTGTTGAGGATAGATCAACCGAAACACCAGATGTACCTACGCGTGAACCGTCACCAAAATCTCGTCGGCTTAGCCTGAAAACTTCCAGGGAGAAGAAAAGGTCTACGCGATCAGCCGATCGTGAGGCTTCTTTGGAGAAAGAACGTCGTAGGCATAGAAGGTCTCCTGCATTGCTTAATAGATCTTCTTCGTAGCAAGTATAGGTTTATATCATTAAATATTCATTCGCTGGGATCAATGTTTAAGCAAAATGTTTTATCATCTTTTGTAAAGCTATTCAAACCAGATGTTCTAAGTTAAGTTAGTTAGTAACGATAGCTGCCATGGTTTAAAGAGATTTAAACAATTTTTCCCATCTGCAAGCATCTTTGTTAATTCTTCAAATTGCATGTCATGTGGCGTTGCCAGTGTTGTTTTTAGCTCCAATTTTTCCATCTTATCTGTTGAGCGGGACACGGAATCAAGGGTGCTTGCCCTTGACGTAGAGGTTTCTTCTTGCAAGCTTCGTTTGGTCAATGTACACTGAGTTAGCAAAACTCATGGGATAGCAAGCACATTGATTAATGGGCATGGCTCACGAATTCACAGGGGTAACGGATTCTGGGAATGGACAATTAGACGTTGTGGGAAGAGCTTGGATAAGTGATTAATCAGAAATGGCACGTCGTCGCGAGTTGACGTCTTTTGAACGGGGTATGATAGTAGGTGCCCGACGCATGGGATGTTCCATTTCGGCAGTGGTGCAGTAATTTGGCTTTCCCCGCTCAATTGTCTCCAGGGTGTATCGGGAATGGCTGGATGAAGGCATCACAGTCCACAACAGGCACCATACCGGGCGTCCAGCTGCCCTGAATGATCGTGACCGGCGACACCTGGGACGAATGATTCAGAGAGACAGGAGCGCAACAGTGCAGCAAATCACAGACCAGTTCAATACTGGCCGCACTAGAAACGTCTCTCGGTGGACAATCCGTCGGAATCTGCATGCCCTCGGGTTTGGCAGCCGTCGCCCTACACGGGTGCCAATGCTTACCCAGCGTCATCGGACACTCCGGCGTGCATTTGCCACCAACCATCTTGGCTGGACTTTGCAACAGTGGCGTAACGTCATATGGTCAGATGAGTCACGATATCAACTGTACCACGCTGATGGTAGGCACCGTGTGTGGCGCAGACCTCACGAAACGATGGATCCCGCATGCCAACAGGTGGGGCGTGGTGGGGCGTCAGTGATGGTCTGGGGTGCATTTTCCTGGTTTGGAATGGGCCCTCTGGTTATCCTGGACCAAACGTTGAATGGTCCACGGTATCGTCAACTCATCGGAGACCATCTGCACCCGTTTTTGACATTTCAACACCCTGACGACGTAGCAGTCTTTCAAGATGACAATGCTCCACCACATCGCTCCAATGTCGTCCGCGAATGGTTCGAGGAGCATGCAGGAGTGGGCCAACGACTGAGCTGGCCAGCCCGGAGCCCTGACATGAATCCCATCGAGCATATCTTGGATGCTGTTGAAGTCAGGCTCGGGGCACTGGATCATCCGCCCACGAACGGGTAGCAACTATCTTTGGCTCTGCAGACTATCTCGTGTCAACTGCCTCCAGAAGTGTACCAGGGACTTGCAGACTCACTACCACGCCGTATTGCTGCACTCCACAAGGCCAGAGGTGGCCCGACCAGATATTAAGTAACTATCCCATGAGTTTTGCTAACTCAGTGTATATGCGCCTACTATACCAGCAGAGCGCAATGTTTTCTTCCAGAGCTTTCCACCTTTTGTCTGGTTTCCTGTCCACTGATCCTGGCGGGTGATTTCAATTCGCATCCAGTGGTTGGAGAGAGGTTCGCTTCAGGTTTTTTTTTGATATCTGTAAATCGAATTCTCTTATCGATGTATGGGCGTCTTTACATCCTTGTTGTCCTGGGCATACATTTTCTCAGGGTATGACTCGGTCATCTCGGTTAGATCTGTTTCTAGTAGATCCACTATGCATGGATGTTCCTGGTTCCATGAAGGTGGTCCCAATTTCCTTTTCAGATCAAGATGCCATTGCTGGGGAGTGGTCTCTCCCAGGTCCTGTCCCATTTGGGTGTAGTAAGCAATTGTATTTGAATATGTCTTTGTTGGATGATCAGGAGAATTTCCGACTTTTCACTCGCAACTTCCACCGTTTGTCTTCATCCTTGATTCCTTCGTTGGAGTCATGGCAATTTTTGAAGGTCAAGCTCCGTCGTTTTTTCCGTCGTATGAGTATTAACAAGGCCCGCAAGCAGCGTCATCAGCTTATACTATTGACCAAGATTTTGGCCTTTTTAAGGAGGTCATTGCCCAAGGGTGATTATGTGCAGGATATCAAACAAATTAGGGCGGAGATGAATGCCTTTGTAACCCGTAAGGCTGCTGGTGCCGACATCAGATCCAAGGCTTCGTGGATAAAAGGGGTCTGCCAGGCTTCATCTTCCGTCTTTGCGGAAGAAAGGTCGAGGCAACGACTCGGGTCTGTAAGAGCATTGTTTCGAACGGCCAGGAATTTACTGATGTATCAGATATACTAAATCTTTTTTTCTTGGATTACTATAGTGACCTTTTTTCCAACCCTGTGTGTTCCACTGCTGAGACTTTGGATTGGATTCGTCATCTTCCCCCCTTTTTGAGTGGAGATGATGACGCTCTACTAAGACCTTTTGATTCATCAGAGGTTTGTCTTTTATTTCCTCTGGGGGTAAGCTTCGGTCCAGTCTGGGGCTTGATGGTCTTCCATACGGTTTTTTCACCAAGACCTGGTCGGTGATTGGTGATTTTGTGCTTGGGGTTTTCGACTCTATTCTTGATTCTCCAACTATCATCAATAGCGATATCACAGCTGGAAGGATCATCTAGCTTCCCAAATCTTGGCTCCTACATTAGTTACCCAATGGCGTCCAATAACATTGCTTAATTCCGATTATAAGATTTTCACAGGGGTTCTGCAGTGTCGGCTCAAGCATTTGGCCGTAGACATGTTTGATAGCGGTCAGACAGACTTGTTCTTTGCCTGGGCGTCACATGACAGATAACCTAATTACAATCAACTGTTTTATAGAGGAAACACTCATGAGGAAACAAACCTTAGCTGTTTTGAGTTTAGATCAGGAGAACGCATTTGACAAAGCTAATCATGCTTTTCTCTTCGCCATATTCCATCACATTGGTCCAGCTAGGTTTTGTTTGCTTTTGCAGGCACTATATTTTTCTGCCACTTCAATGATTTCCATTAATGGAAAATTATCTATGGCTTTTCCTCTTTTCAAGGGTGTGCGTAAGGGATGTCCCTTATCCCCTTTGATTTATATCTTTTATTTAGAGCCATTCTTGAAGCACATAAACAATTACCCACAAATTACTGGTTTCTTATCTATCGTGTCGATGCGCATTCGTTCTTTAGCGTACGCAGACGATCTTGTGCTTTTGCTGCAGACACTTTTACTCTTACAACCTATAGGCAAATCTTTGAGTCCTTTAGTACTTCGACAGGTTTGAACATCAATTTTTCGAAGTCTAAGGGTATAGCTGTTGGGAATTGGTCTGCGTCTTCCCTCAGCGAATTTCCTTTGGTGTGGTACCCGTGCATTAAAGTTCTGGGTCTCCACTTTGCCTTTGACCCTAACATTGATACATTGCAGTGGGCTGATACCGTTTCGAAATGCAGCGAACATCTCGAGAAACGGTTCTGGTTGCCGATTTCAATGTATCATAGAGTTACTTTTTTGAAGACCTTTTTATTACCTTTGATAACTTTTCACTGTCTTTTGGAAGCGCCAAGGGAAGGGTTGATGGGCCGTTTTCGGAAGTTTGTATGGGGACCTTCTGTGAAGAAACGTCCGCTTCCTGATCGTTTGCTCTTCCTTCCCTCTGAGGCAGGTGGATTTGGGGTTCCTTTAATTTATAACCCTATTATTTCACATGTTGCTTCCACTTTTATCCGTATTTTCTGTTCGCCAGCTCCAATCTGGTCTTGTTTTATTTTCCTTCATTTAAATGGATTTTTTAAATCCATTGGTCTACCTTCTTCAAGCAACACACCTGTTGTTGTTTATTCACAAAAATCCCATTTTTATATTTGGTTACAGACTATTTTCGTTAAGTTTTCCCCGTTTTTAAAAGCTCTTGATCCAGCCTTCTTAGGTACACTCAGGAAGTCACGGCTATATGAGCAACTTCTTCGGCTTCGATCGTTACTGGTTCGACACCCAGTGGCGGTTTCTTCACGAAGATTTCTTTACACTGCAGGACATTTTTAGTGGCACTTGGTGCCTTGTGATAAATGCATCGAGTGTGAGTTGCCAGAGAGCGTGGAGCACATTTTCTTTTCTTACCCATATGCTCAAACTTCCTGGTCCTTTTTCAAGACCCACTTCCATCTCAAGGTTCTTTCTTTTTCGACCATCAAGTTTTTGGTCAACGAGACTTCTGGCAATCCTTTGTCTCTCGATATGGCGCTCCCTACTGGCTTCATTAACAGACAGTTATGGGTCAGTAGTCTATCAGGCTAAAAGGTCTTCCAGTTCCATCTGCTGTTTTCAAAAAGAGGTTCGCTTCCTCCATGGTCCGAAAAAGCGTTCTACTTCACATTTCCAGGTTCCCTGGATATGAGATAGTGATTCAAGTTTACGTTTCTGTGTGTGTTTTGTCCCACTTTTTTGGTTCCTGAGGCATGTAAATCGTCTCTTTGTGGGCGTTTTTCTCAGAGGTTTTAGGCGTTTGCTCTGAGGCAACGGTTCGCCACTGCCTCACTGACTACATGTGCACTTGACGCACTGCTGATATCTTAAGTGCGTCTCGTAAGTGGGTAAGGGAACCCTTCCCACTTGCGTCCAACAACAGTAGAACCGCCCCGAGACCTGCCTTGCAAAAAGTATTCGTTAAGGGGTACAACGAACAACACCTCGGAGTGATACCCTCCGTGTTTGTGTTGCAACCCCTGCTCCGCCTCCATCACCGGTCGCTTGGTAGAAGCACTGCCACCAGTCTGGGCCTCTTCATCCCTAAAGCCCCGTTTCCACGGACTGAGAATTCTCGTTTCGGGAAACTCGATTCGTCAAACTAGTTTCGCGGATCTAGTTTTAGGCTTCCCCTCTTGTTCCACGAACCGAACTTCTAACTCGTTTCACCCATTGCATTGTGGGATTATTCGTACTGCAGTACGCATTGCATTTTGGGATTGTCAACAAATATGGATGCCCAACAAAGACGCAGATTTATTTTAGTGACTATACTAATGCGGCTAAAGCATTTACTGCATATCAATGAACAGATAAACCAATGCAGAACATTGATGCTTTATTTGCTTTCGCTTTCTACTTTCCGCCATTTTGAAAATTAAATGCGAGCCTGCGATGCGAAACTGGTTTCGTCGATGAAACGAGTTCTCAAAACTCGTTTGAACGAAACTAGTTTCAAACGAGTTTCAAACGCGGTTGGTGAAACGAGTCTCGGTTCCACGGGATTACGGATCTAGTTCCGCGAACCGAACCGAGAAAAAGTCGGTTCGTGGAAACGGGGCTTTAGGTTCCATTGCCACCATTTGGACTGGTTGTTAGTTCTTCCCCTTACGATCTAGAGAGCCTAGAAAGAGGAGAGAGTGGCCATACGGTGATGCATTCTAATTGGTTGATCCACCATGTTTCATCTCTTTCCCCACCGATAACTTATAGTAGAGCCGTGCGATCGCGACATCGACGTTAGCGTCGATATCAGAAAAACTACTCAGTACTTAATGAGAAAGCATTGTAGCTTTTATTTCTTTTTAAAAGTATAAATTCATTTAAGTGGAATAGTCGTTTCTTTTCTTCTGTTGACGATAACAACAAAATAAAATAAATTGCTTCTCTTTGAACAGTTTTCAGTATTTATTTTTAATGGCAATTAAATGAAACCGAAATTTGACAATAATTATACATCACCTTTGTAGGCTGATGAAACCTAGCATTTAAGAGAACAAGATGATAGAACTTTTTTCATGGATATCTGGATACTATTAAAGAAGTTAAAACTAAAAAACAGCAAATCAAAATTATTCTACCAAAGGGGTGGGATGATCATTAAAATATAGAATTAAATAATACTGAATAAGATTATTTGTTTAACATTGCTGGATATATTTTATTAAATGTGAATAAAAATAATAAATTTGCAATAAATGTATTAGTTCAACTGGATCAAAAAGGAAAAATCATTCCAATTATGCCAAATTTATAATAAGAATTTAAACAAGAACTTTTTTAACAAAAATGAACCGACTTCATGGGTCAAAAACCTTTCCAGTAATTTTCAGTAATTTCTGTTTCGCGAGCCACTGAATTAAGGGTCCTCGCTCTTGATGTGGAGGTGGCCTCTTGCAAGTCTCGTCTGGTAAACCTTTATGCGCCTAAGATACCATCAGAGCGAAAGGCGTTTTTTCCAGAACTTTCCACTTTTTGTCTGGTCTCTTGTCCACTGATACTGGCAGGTGATTTTAATTCGCACCCGGGGATTGGAGAAAAGTTCACTTCAGGTTTGTCTTCGACATTTGTGACTCCAATTCACTTGTCGATGTTTGGTCCTTTTTGAATCCTGGTTGTCCTGGGCATACCTTTTCTCAAGGTGTTACCCAGTCATCTCGTCTTGATTTGTTTTTGGTAGATTCACAGTGTTTGGCCGTCCGAGGTTCCATGAAGGTAATTCCGGTTTCCTTCTCGGACCATGATGCCATTGCTTGGAAGTGGTCTCTCCCTGGTCACATTCCATCTGCCTGCAGTAAGCAATGGCATCTGAATCTTTCCCTTTTGGACGACCAAGAGAACTTTGGAGTTTTGCAACTTTTTTCCATCGTTTGTTATCTTCTTTGGTTCCTTCCTTGGAGGCATGGCAACATCTCAAAAGTAAAACTCCGTCGGTTTTTTCACCGTTTGGTTATCAATGCGGCTCGCAAGCAACGCCTTCAGCCTGTGGTGCTGACCGAGATTTTGGCAATCTTGAAGAGGTCTATACCCAAGGGCGAATATGTGCAAGATATTCGACAAATCAAGGCGGAGATGAATGCTTTATTAACCTGTAAAGCTGCGGGGGCCGCCATTAGATCTTATACAGACTGGATTAAAGGCATGCTTCATCTTCTGTCTACGCCGAAGAAAGGTCTAGGGCAGCGATCCGTGTGTGTAAGGGCATAATTTCAAATGGCCATTAGTTTACTGAGGAAAATGACATCTTGGGTCTCTTTCTTGATTATTATGTTGAACTTTTCTCTATTGATACAATGGACTGGATCCACCGTCTTCCCCTTTTCTGAATGGTGATGACGATGCTTTATTATGACCTTTTGAAGCAACGGAGGTTTCGTCCTTCATTTCTTCGGGAGGCAAGCTTCGGCTTGATGGTTTTCACTATGGTTTTTACACCAAGACCTGGTCGGTCATTGGTGTATTTATGATTGGGGTTTTTAACTCCTTGCTTTCTTCGCCATCTTCTATCAATGGCGAATTTACTGCTGGGAGGATCATCCTGCTCCCTAAATCCCCGACACCTACTTCTGTGACCCAATGGCGCCCTATAACGCTGTTGAACTCTGATTATATAATCTTTACCGGGGTTCTTCAGTCTCGTTTGAAACACCTGGCCGTAGACATGTTTGACTCTGGGCAAACATGCTCTTCGCCGGGGCGCCATATGACTGATGCCCCAGCTGCCTCAGACGTCCAAGTGCGTGACCTACGCCTCAGTTGGTCCATTTTTAGGGTAGCATTGAAAATTCATCGCTTCTCAGCCTTTTGACTAAGACCAGGTCGTGACCACGCCCGAAGAACTGCCTTGCAAAAGGTATTTGTCCAAGGGCGCATCGATCAGCACCTCAGAGTGACCCCCTCCGTCATTGTGATGTAAATAGTGCTCCATCTCCAACATTGGTCGCTTTCGAGAAGCACTGCCTCCAGCCTGGGCCTCTTCTTCCTCTAAGAACTTCTAGTCGCCCTTTGGTCTGGTGGTGATTCCTTTCGATTTGATTCTGGTCCACATCTCCACTCTTCGGTTCCAGGTCGTCTTAGTGCTTCCCGCCTCCTGGGAGGCTTCGTCCTCGCCATGAAAAGGACCGTCTTGCTCTTAAGTGAAAGACCATTTATTGTTGCAAATTTTATGAAGGTTTTGTTTGAAATAATAAAGATCCCTGTTTACTTGCCTTCGGAGAACCCCTCAATTTCATGTTTGCAGAAGTTATCGAACACCGATTATAGGCTTTACGCTGCTAACGCTTCAATTGCACAGAGGATCGTAGAGGCAGAGCTTGCCGCGGTAGATGATATCACGGTCAAGTTCTACTCTGCGGATCCAACCCACTTAAACGTGGTCGTTAGGGGAGTAGCTCCTCATGTCAGGGACCAGTATGTAGAAAATGTTTTTAAAGAGTATGGCAAAGTGCTTTCGATTTCGAAGCCTATCAATCCGGATGTGACTTATCTGCATACTGGTGACTACCACCTTGACATCCCTCATTCCATGCTAATCCATGGGGAGCGTGTTCAGGTGGCATACTGGGGGATTAAGATATCCTGTTGGTATTGCCACCGAACGGATCACGTGCGTCGCGACTGCCCTTTGCTGTCGAAACGTCCATCCTGTCTTCGACTGGTTGGTCGGGCGCACGTGTGTCCTGTTACTTCTCCTCTTTCTGGTCACGATTCTCAATCGATGGTGCCTCCTCTTGACAATGCACCTGTGCCTTCTACCTCTGGTGTCCGAAGGCCACGACTCCTGATGGTCCTTCCACATCAATTGATGACTCTTCCTCGACTAATGACTTCCTGGCTCTTGACACTGTAGAGATTGTGATAGCGCCCTGCGATCTCCCCTTGTCTTCCAAGGGTGGATCTGTCAAAGATTCTGATGATTCTACCACTGTTGGTGACCATCTGGGCGGCCGTTTGATGATCGACGAAGTTCATACCGTCGAGTCAAACGAGGTCGACATGGAGGTTCCTCCAACTAAATCTCGCCGTCACCGCCATCGAAAATCTTCGGCTGAGAAGAAATCACTTTCTTCAGCTGATCAGGGAGAGTCTTCGGTGACGCACACTCGTAAGCGCATTAGGTCTCCTGCTCTTAGCAGAGCTGCCTCACCGTGTGTATAGGTTTATCTCTTTAAATATTCATTCGCTGGGGTCAGTGTTCAAGCAGAATGTTTTATCTACATTCGTGACTCTGTTCAGGCCAGACATTTTATTCTTGCAAGAGGTTAAGTTGGTTAATAATGATGGTGTGCATGGGTTAAAGAGATATCAACACTTTTTCCCATCCGCAAGGATGTTTGTCAACTCATCCAACTTTATGTCCTGTGGGGTAACCACCATCATTTTTAATCCAAACTTTTCAGTAATTTCTGTTTCGCGAGACACAGAATTAAGGGTCTTCGCTCTCGATGTGGAGGTGGCCTCTTGCAAGTTTCGTCTGGTAAACGTTTATGCGCCTACGATACCATCAGAGCGCAAGACGTTTTTTCCAGAACTTTCCACCTTTTGTCTGGTCTCTTGTCCATTGATCCTGGCAGGTGATTTTAATTCGCACCCGGGGATTGGAGAAAAGTTCACTTCAAGTTTTGTCTTTGACATTTGTGACTCCACTTCACTTGTCGATGTTTGGTCGTCTTTACATCCCGGCTGTCCTGGGCATACCTTCTCTCAGGGTGTCAAGTGGTCGTCTCGTCTTGATTTGTTTTTGGTGGACTCGCAGTGTTTGACCGTCCCTGGTTCCATGAAGATAATTCCGGTTTCCTTCTCGGATCACGATGCCATTGCTTGGGAGTGGTCCCTTCCTGGTCACATTCCATCTGGCTGCAGTAAGCAATGGTATCAGAATCTTTCCCTTTTGAACGACCAAGAGAATTTTCGGTGTTTTGCAACCTATTTCCATCGCTTGTTATCCTCCTTGGTTACTTCCTTGGAGGCTTGGCAATATCTAAAAGTAAAACTCCGTCGATTCTTTTGCCGCTTGGATATTAATGCAGCACGCAAGCAACGCCATCAGCTTGTGATGCTGACCGAGATTTTAGCCATCTTAAAGCGGTCCATACCCAAGGGCGAATATGCGCAGGACATTCGGCAAATCAAGGCTGAGATAAACGCCCTGCTAACACGCAAAGCTGCGGGGGCCGCCATTAGGTCTAAGGCGGACTGGATAAAAGGCGTTAGGCAGGCTTCATCTTCTGTCTACGCCGAAGAAAGGTCTAGGGCAGCGATCCGGGTCTGTAAAGGTATAACTTCTAATGGCCAGGAGTTTACTGATGACAATGACATCTTGAGCCTCTTTCTTGAGTATTACATCGAACTTTTCTCCAATCCTGTGTGTTCCTCTAATGTGGCTTTTGAGGGATCCGTCATCTTCCTCCTTTTCTGCGCGGAGATGATGACGCTTTATTAAGACCTTTTGAAGCGTCCGAGGTTTCGTCTTTTGTTTCTTCGGGAGGTAAGCTTCGTTCCAGTCCGGGGCTTGATGGTTTCCGTATGGTTTTTACACCAAGACCTGGTCGGTCATTGGTGTATTTATGCTTGGGGTTTTTAACTCCTTGCTTTCTTCGCCATCTTCTATAAATGGCGACTTAACTGCTGGGAGGATCATCTTGCTCCCTAAATCCCCGACTCCTGCGTCTGTGACCCAATGGCGCCCTATAACGCTGTTGAACTCGGATTATAAAATCTTTACCAAGGTTCTTCAGTCTCGTTTGAAACACCTGGCCGTAGACATGTTTGACTCTGGGCAAACATGTTCTCTGCCTGGGCGCCATATGACTGATAACCTTATCACTATCAAGTGTATTATAGAGGAAACTGTAATGAGGAAACAAACACTGGCCTTACTGAGTTTAGACCAAGAGAAGGCCTTTGACAAGGCAAATCACGCCTTTCTCTTTGGTATTTTCAACCACATCGGTTTGGTTAAGTTCTGTTTCCTTCTGCAGGCTTTATATTCATCTGCCATTTCGACCATTTCCGTAAATGGGAAGTCATCCGTGGCTTTTCCTCTCTTCAAGGGTGTGCGCCAGAGATGCCCATTATTCCCTTTGGTTTACATCTTCTATTTGGAGCCACTCTTGAAGCATATCAACAATTGCCCCCTTATTACTGGTTTTTCCTTACCGATTTTGTCAATGCACATTCGTTCTTTGGCATACGCTGACGATATTGTGCTTTTTGCAGCGGACCCTTTCCTCTCGCTACTTATCGACAGATTTTCGAATCTTATAGCTGTTCGACTGGTTCGAATATCAACTTCACCAAGTCGAAGGGCATAGCTGTTGGGAATTGGTCAGCTTCTTCCCTTAACGAGTTTCCTTTGGTGTGGTGCCAGAGTATTAAAGTTCTGGGACTACACTTTACTTTTGATTCTACTATGGATACATTGAGGTGGACTGACACTGTTTCAAAATGCAGCGAACTCCTTGAGAGACGGTTTTGGCTGCCCATTTCAATGTATCACCGGGTTACGTTTTTAAAGACCTTTTTGTTGCCCATGATAACTTTTCGTTGTCTTCTAGAAGCGCCGTCGATGACGACTTTAGAGGGGTTGATGGGCCCTTTTCTAAAGTTTGTTTGGGGACCTTCTGTGAAGAAGCATCCGCTTCCTGATCGTTTACTTTTCCTTCCGTATGAGGCAGGTGGATTAGGGGTTCCTTTGGTTCATAACCATATTATTTAGTTCCTTTGGTTCATAACTCAGGTTGCTTCCAATTTTATCCACATTTTCAGTTTGCCAGCTCCTATCTGGTCTTCTTTTATTTTCTTGCAGTTTTCAAACAAGGTTCCTATGGTTATAGATACTCAGAAATCTCCTTTTTAAGTTTGGTTGCAATCTATTTTTTTCCCTTTTTAAAAGCCCTTGATCCAGCCTTCCTATGCTCGCTCAGGAAGTCGTGGTTATATAAGCAGCTTCTTCCTACCAAAGAGTGTCAACTCTCGGTTTTGTATTCGCCGATGCTTGCACGGCGAATAAGCTCGCTCATATACCAGGTCAGCTTTGAACATCACTGGTTTGACACCCAGTGGCGGCTTCTTCACGAAGGTTTCTTTACGTTGCGTGGCATCTTTCAGTTGCACTTGATGCCTTCTGATAAGTGTATTGAGTGTGGATTACCAGAGAGCGTGGATCACATTTTCTTTTCCTGCCCATACGCTCAACCTCTTTGGTCCTTTTTCAAGAACCATTTCCATCTTCAGGTTCTTTCCTTTTTAACTATTAAATTCCTGATCAACGAGGTTTCTGGCAATCCCCTGTCTCTCGATGGGGCGCTCCCTATTGGATTCATCAACAGAGAGTTGTGGATCAGTAGGACTATTCGGCTCAAAGGCCTCCCTGTGCCATCATGTATTGTGTGGAGGAAAGCACACAGAGCTTTAAGTTTATTTTTGCTGGCGGAATGGCATCGCCTTTCACCAGCTATTTTCAAATGGCGGTTTGCTTCTTCCGGACATCTGTGTAAAGTTACACGGTCCGGGAAAACTTTCTACTACACACTTCGAGGTTCCCTGGACGTGTCGTAGCGTTTAATGCTTACTTTTTGTGTGTGTTTTGTCCTATTTTTATTCCTGAGACATGTAATTCGCCTTTATTTTGCGTTTTTTCTCAGCGGTTTTAAGGTTTACGTTTATGTGTGTGTTTTGTCCTACCTTTTACAGTATATGAGGCATGTAAGTCGTCTCTGTGTAGGCGTTTTCCTCAGTGGTTTTATGGCTTACGTTTATGTGCGTTTTGTCCCGCCTTTTTGGTGTGTTTTGTCCCACCTGAGACATATAAATCGTCCCTTTGTTGACGTCCTTTCCAGGTTTTAAGCGTTTGCTCTGAGGCAGTGGTTCGCCTTGCATCACTGACTACATGAGCGCCAGATACGCAGTTTACATCTTAATGTGTATCTCGTGTGCAGTCAGGTAGCCCCTGCTTGTCCACGTTTAACATCAGTAGTGATCAAGCCCGGAAACCTGCCTTGAAAATGGTATTCGTAGAAGGGCGCAACGAACAGCACGTCAAAGTGGTCCTCTTTGGGTTTGTGCTGCACCGGTGTTCCACTTCCCCCACAGGTCGCTTTATTGGTAAACTGCTTCCAAAAGTGGCCTGCTGAGGGAATCCAGGTAAGTCCACCCCCTAGGTAAGCTTCTTCTTCCCAAGTTACCCCCCTACTTCAGGTCAGTCCCCCCTATGTAAGCCCCTTCCAGCAGGCAAGTCCCCCTAGGTAACCTCCGTCCCAGGTACCCCCCCTTTTTTGTAGAAAGCCGTAACCCCCAGGTCTGTTTAAACCCCCTAGTTAGGCCACCCTAACCAGGCAAGGCCACCTAGGCTCTCCCCCCTGCACCCCGCTGCCCCGGGTGCTCCTTTGTACCAGGAGTCTATCTCCTCCGGCCCCATTATGGCCGGTCGAGACAGGAGTCTATCAGCTCGGTGGAGCTCATGAAGCTATTGTTAAGCAAAGGGGGTGTGCGTAGCAAACTCTTATCTGGGAACCCCTCTATTGTATGCTTAAAGAAACTAGCTCCTACCACCTTCAGGGTGCTATTCCAAACCTCGGTCTTTAGCCAATAGGTATTTAGATATTAGGTATCAGAAGCTGAATGGCTTTTCTATGGAGTGGAAACCTGTGGTTCCCCGAAAGACCACAGTTATACTGAGAGGAGTGGATCCCACTATCCCCCTAGCTCATCTTGAGCGAATCTTTCGCCATTATGGCGAAGTTATTGAGCTAGTGAGGGAAGCCTTTGAAGGGTTCCCTCTTTCCCAGACAGGATTGTCTCTGTGGACATTTCCATAGCCCAATTCAAAGTCCATTTTGTGTGTGTTTACGCCCCCAACGTCTACTCCGAAAAAGGCTTCTTTTTACTAATCTCGTCCCGCACCTCATGTCGTCTGCCCCCACTATGGTGGCCGGCGATCTGAATTGCACCCCCTCTAATGGCTTGACCTTCTCTTCTGGGCATGTGTTTAACCTCATGGCCCAGAATGACCTTGTGGACCTACCTGGCTTCACTTATTCTGGTCCTCAGACTAAGAGCAGACTTGATGTTATCCTTGTTGACAGAGACTTCAGCACACTCAGCAGCAGCGCAGCATTGAGAAGGTCGGCCTGCCCCTTGTCTGACCACGATGGTCTCCTTTGACAATGGAGCCCCCCCCCCCCCCCAGACGGTAGTGGTTTTTCAACTCTGCTTGTTTAGAGGACACAGTTAATTTAGAAAATTTCAAAAACTTCTTTGCTACCCTCACTGCTTCCAGACCCCCGAATATCACTAATTGGTGCTACATTAAAAATAGAATTAAGAAGTATCTCAAGCGCCTTGGTTACACCCTGGCCAGGTGTTCCAAAATCCGATTACTGACTCTACAGTCTATATTACAGACTTTCAAACTGTCATCACCCCTCTCCGACTTCAGTTCGGAAATCAAGCAGGTCCATAATGAAATCATTGCCATTCATTGCCGTTCTATCTCCTCTCTGTCTCACAACAACAAAACTGCATCCAGCCCTCAAGGGATTGTCTCCACCCTCCATACCGTTTACTCAGATCAGTTCTCCCAACCCCACCCCCGGTCGGCTGGAGCTTATGAGTGGCTCTCGCTCCTCCCTTGCCTGGCTGGCGCTGACGATGATTCTCTAGTTCGCCAGATATCCTCGGATGAGGCGGCTTCCTTCCTTGGCGGGAGCGACGGTCACTCTAGTCCCGATCTGGACAGCCTTATTATGACTTTTATAAGTTAACTTGGCCAATCATCAAAGACTATTTTATTAAAGTCCTCAACTCGGTCCTTTCCAGCTCCTCTCTGCCACTTGCCTTCACACAAGGAAAAATTATCCTCCTCCCCAAATCTTCGACCCCAGCCACCCCCAATGATTGGCGCCCGATTACTCTTTTGAACTCGGACTACAAAATCCTCATGGGTGTCCTCCAGCAAAGGTTATCCTGCTTTACTGAGGACATTATCAGTCCTAACCAAACCTGCGCTATCCCAAACCGACGGATCCAGGACAATTCCATCCTGCTTGAGTGCATCATGGAGGAGACAAGTCCCACGGGCAAAAGATCGCCATTCTTATTCTGGACCAGAATAAGGCCTTTGACAATGTTAACCATGCCTATCTGCTTGCTATTTTCAGGCAGATGGGCCTGGTTAAGTTTGCATCCCTGCTTGACATTCTTTACAAACACGCTGCTACAGTAATCTCTGCAAATGGCCTCCTTTCCCCACCTCTCTCCCTTCACAGAGGGGTGAGGCAAGGCTACCCTTTGTCCCTCCTACTTTACGCATTCTACATCGAGCCTCTGACGAGGCACATAAATAGCAATCCATCCATTACAGGATTCTACCTCCCTGCTACGCAGGTTCA
Source organism: Rhysida immarginata (assembly GCA_023313115.1). Classification (NCBI taxonomy): domain Eukaryota; kingdom Metazoa; phylum Arthropoda; class Chilopoda; order Scolopendromorpha; family Scolopendridae; genus Rhysida; species Rhysida immarginata. The sequence continues at coordinate 147,918 of JAHWFO010089837.1, read as the reverse complement.
CTTCAAAATTCTTCTGTACGCAGACGTCATTGCCAGCAACCAGCTCTCCCTTACCATCCTCTTCGACGCTTTTAAAACGTTCACAGATTCTACTGGCAGCGCCCTGAACTACGACAAAACACAGGGCATTTTTCATGTTTCCCCCCTTTCTTGGGGCGAAGCACTCAGGGTTCTCCCCAGCCCCTCTCCCAGCATCCCATTGGTGTCGCCTCCTTCAAGCCTGCTCCGCAACACTCTTCCACTTCCAGAAGTTTAACTTATCCATGCTTACCAGAAGCAAAATCCTCAGATCTTACATCGCTCCCAAGATCATCTACCCTTCTCTACTGTTCGACCCGCCATCTGACTTAGTCCAGGCTTTCTCTTCTCTCTCCATCAAGTTTGTTTGGGGAAACCACGTGAAAAATATTAATATAAGGCAGTGTAACTCATTAGTGTGTGAAGGGCACTAAATAAAATGAAGTAAAACATACGCTTAATAATCAGATATATACAATGCAAAAACAATAAAAGGATGACTATATGAATTTAAAAACATGAATAATTTTTAAAAATAGAAACACTTTTTTAAAAATCATAGGGTTGTTCCCCAATAAAAAATCTAGTGAATAATTCAGCCCTAATGAGCGTCTTAAATTAGTGTGTAAAGGGCACTGTATAAGAATGTTTAATAGTCAGCATTGCTCCACAGGAGCACAATGGAGCTGGGTGCTTTTTTAATAAATGGCCATGAGTAAGACGGCTGTGACCAATCCTAAGCCGAGTAAGAACGACATCTTCTCGCCTGTTTGTTAGACAATGTAATGACCACGGTGTGATGGCAGACTTTATTTCAAATAATTTATTAGCAGGGTTCAGAGGCCAAGAATCCTGCCAAGAAGATCTGACTTTTTTGGAAATCACCGGGTACAAATGCTCGGGGATTGAAAGCAATTCAGAGATCGGTAACTGAGTAATCGCGTGTTTTGCCGCCTTATCGACCCGTTCATTTTGTAGGATACCCATGTGACTAGGGAACCAGACAAAATGAATACTGGTACCTTGAGAATCCAGGTAATGAAGATATTCCAGGACTCTTTGAACAAAAGGGTTTATAGAATTAAATGATTCCAAAGATTGCAAAGCGCTCAGTGAATCAGTGAATATCCAGATGTTTGAATTTGGATAATTAAAAGCGAACTCTAACGCTTTGGCTATCACTACCAATTCCGCTGAGAAGATGGAGAACTCGTTTGGCAAATGATAAGAAAATACACTGTTATCTATAAGGAATGCACAGCCAACTCCGTCCTGATTTGGACCCATCTGTATATATGTGGAAGCTATCAGGAAGGGTTTCTAAAATAACCTTAAAGAGTGCGTTAATTTCAGCTTCCATAAAATTTGATTTTTCCCCAGCAAATAAGTTGTAATATACGTCTGGTTGGAGGAGAATCCACTGAGGGACCTCTCTGACCTCTCGGCTATGCATGGCTGGAAATGAGAGGTTCAGGCTCTCCAGAAGATTTTGGAACCAATTATTAATGCTTCTAAAAGAGTGATGGGGAGGGATACTAGGTTTATCAAAAAAACAGGCAAAAGCTGGATGCTGACTTTCACCATATACGCAAAGAGCATATTTGAGGTGGAGTTTGGCTCTTCTAAACCATAATGGGGGTTCAGAAGCCTCCACATAAAGGCTCTCTACCAGACTTGTTCGGAAAGCTCCTGTGGCAATTGTTATGCCTCGGTTATGGACGGGATTTAACAGCTTCAAAGTGCTCTTTGAAGCTGAGGCATAAACGATGCTTCCACAGTCTAATTTAGATCTAACTAGGGAGCCGTATAAAAACAAGAGCATCTTCCTATCAGCGCCCCATTTGGTAGCGTAAATAGAGCGCAAAACATTCATGGCTTGTAAGCATGTCGCTTTTAAATTACGAAGATGTGTGAGCCATGATAGTTTCCTATCAAAGGTCAGACCCAAGAATTTGTGGGAGTCCACCACTGAGATCAGGGATCCATAAAGAGTAAGATCCGGGTCTGGATGGAGGCCTCTTAAAAAACAAAAATGTACGGCCCTTGTTTTTTGGGGTGAAAATTTGAAGCCTACTCCGTTGCTCCAGGTAACAAGCTTGTTGATGGCCATTTGCAGTTGACGCTCAATAATAAACATTGAGGAACCTCGACAGTAAATGGCGATATCGTCAACGTACAGGGAATAGTTCACAGTAGATGGAAGTTGTAAACAAGCCTCATTAATAGCAATGAGGAAAAGGAAGGGACTCAGCACACTTCCCTGTGGGACTCCATTATCCTGCGTAAAAGGGTCTGAGAGTGTTGTCCCAACGCGAACTCGGAAGGTTCTATTTGCCATGAAATTACACAGGAAAGAAGGAAGATGTCCTGTAAGGCCGTATTTACGCAAAAGTATTGCTATCCCATGCCTTCAAGTTGTATCGTAGGCTTTTTCCAGATCGAAGAAAACCCCTACGACATGTTGTCTATGTCTCTGTGCAAAATGAACCTCATGCTCCAACCGTAGAAGGAGATCAACAGTTGAGCGCGATTTGCGGAAACCGCACTGAAACCTAGACAACAGGTGGTTTTTTTTTTCAGGTACCACATAAATCGGATAGAGACCATCCTTTCCAAGACTTTGCACAGACAGCTGGTTAGCGCTATTGGTCGATAGTTTGAAGGGCAAGAGTGGTCTTTATTTGGTTTTGGGATAGCAATAACAATTGCTTCTCTCCACAAAGTTGGAATCTCTCCTAATGACCAAATGTAGTTGTATAACGAGAGAAGGAGAGCATAAGCTTCCCTCGTGAGATGTTTCAGGAAAGCGTATAAGATTTCATCCGGGCCTGGCGCGGAATCTCTGAAGCAACGAAGAGCATAATGCAGTTCCCGTAATAAAAACGGGAAATTGTATTTTTCGAGGTTTCCAGATTTAAAATTTATAGCATGCGATTCTTCGATACGTTTTTGTCTTTGGAAGTAGGCTGAGTAATGTTTTATTTGTGAAACCTCAGCAAATGCCCTTCCGAGGATATTGCCTAACTCTTTCGGGTCAAAGTATGTATGACCATTTTCAATGAGTGAAGGGAGTTTATCCGGGAGACTTTTGATATTTATTTTTCTAACCATGTTCCATACAGTTTGAAGGGGAGTGTTTTTATTAATGGAGGAGATATAATCTCTCCAACAGAGTTTCTTATTATTGGAAATGATTAGTTCACAACTGGCCCTTTTTTTCTTTTAAGTAATAAGATTCTCAAGAGTTGGTTGTGCGGAAAAAATGCGGAGAGCTCGCTTACGTTCTCGAACCGCTAGGGCACATTCTTCATTCCACCATGGCACTGGAATTTTCTTGGAAGACGATCTACACTTAGGAATGGATTGTTCAGCCGCATGGAGGATGCAGGAAGTGAAATCCTGTACAGCCTCATCTACAGATGGAAAGGGTGTTTTATTCTCAAACTGTAGATGGGATTGGAAGACCAGCCAGTCTGCTTTATCCAATTTCCAACGTGGTAAAGGGTTGGAAAAAGAAGAAGAACTGAAAGAAATACTAATCGGGAAATGATCACTACCATGTAAATCTGAGAATACGCTCCAGGCTAGGTTAGATGTAAAATATGAAGAGGATAGATCAATGCATGACAGAGAGCCGTTGGCTGAGTGGAGGAATGTTGAAGAGCTGTCGTTTAACAAATTGATGTTAAAAGCATTCAGAACTTTCTCTATCCTATATCCTCTTTCAGAGAGCTTTATAGACCCCCAAATGGGATTATGGGCGTTAAAATCACCCAGAATAAGTAAGGGACTTGGCAGTTCACAAAGCAAGGATGAAAAAGAATTTTCATCTGTATATTGATCCGGAGGTAGATACAGTGAGCATACAGTTAGAGGTGAGAGATCTTTAAATAAGACTAACGGCTACCGCCTGGAGATTAGATATTAAATTAATGGTAGTAAAAGGCAAAGATCTTTGGACTAAGATGGCAACACCACCACAGGCTTTATTTCCCGATGTATAATCCTTCCTAATAAAATTAAACCCTTTTAGGGTAGGAGACAGGGATGGCAAAAAGAACGTTTCTAATCAACAAGAAGAAAGAGAACTTATTGACTAAGAGCTTGATGTCTTCTAATCGACAAAAGAATCCATTAAGGTTCCATTGTAACAGTACCATGATGAAGGTTTTAAGATGTAAGTTTAAACTCCCGGGATAACTCCATCTCGTCAGTAGGAGACACGTCTAAGTTTAAAGGGAAGTTCTTTCTTATAATTCAATGTTGCATGGGGAGAAACCAAAACGGCTTTCCCTGCAAACTTTTTCAAGGATAGCAGGGTGGTGGCTTGCTTATCCTTAAAGACTTCGATAAGAAGATGGCCGTTGGAAAGTCTTTTAACATGTTTTGTATCCCCAACGAGGCGTTTAAGTTCTTCTGAAATTAAAAATGGGAAGATGGCCTTAAACTACTCCCCACTTGCCAATTTCATCTCCAAAAACTACGGATACTTTGCCGGTCTACGGCTAGATCTCTCTAAACGATCGTTATTTTGTTTGTAATTTGCTTGCTTATTTGTTTTACCCATAGTAAGTAAAGTAAGTTTTCATCTCCCTCGCTCCTCACCCACTACCGAGCCCAACAAGGGGATGCACATTGGCACCAGGGATACGAGGAGGATATAGGCCGCGCCTAACCCTATGGCCGAAGCTCCAGAGAGCAACGACCAGCCGATTGATCTGGACGGGCTCATCCAGACCACCCATCCTTCCGAGAAGCAGGGACCAAAGTGGTGTGTTGTTCCGGAAAGCCTTCACTCAACCACCAGGATTCCTCTTTCCCCAGAAGTGGTGTCGCTGCACACGGCAAACACGCAGGTGGACGTACTGGTCGCAATGGAGGCCATGTCAAAAACATGCCTGCATTGCGAGCACCAGTCCCTTTGGGAGGGTCCACAACCGACCGGACACTTTTAGTCTGGCCCCTCTGCTAAGGCCTGTCTGGCATGGGTGACCCGATCCAGCATAGCCCTTAGCGTCACGGAGGCACTCAAGCCCCTCCACCACGTCAAGGTAGTGACCACGGAGGGGTGATGTCCTTGGCACCTCTGAGATATTGGACATCATAAAGCGCGTGAAAAGCAAAAAGGCAGCTGGCATCAAGTCTGGCATGATGGGCTCATTTACAAAATGATTACCGACGGGTTCCCTGACGATCTAATTGCTCTGGTTCGCTCCTTCCTGTCAAAGAGGACTTTTCGTGTCAAGGTTGGGGACTGCTTGTATGAACCCTGCGATGTTAGTGCTGGTGTACCCCAAGGCTCTGTCTTGGGGCCAGCCATATTCAACTTCTTTATCCATGACTTCCCCAAATTTGCAAAGTGTAATCTTTACATGTTTTCTGACGATGGTTCTATCATGACCTGGGCACGAAACCCAGCACATGTCATCACTCGACTACAAAAAGCTTTACATCAGTGCGAGAGCTGGTTCACTAAGTGTCGATTAAAGCCGAATGTCAAAAACTGCAAGGTCATGTTTATCACTCGCAAATGCAAAAACCCTCCAAAGCCCCTCTTCTTATTTGGCAAGAAACTTGAGTGGGTAAAAAGCTATAAATATCTTGGTGTCATGATCGACTCCAAACGAAACTGGAACGAACAAGTCCAATATGCGCTCAACAAGGCAAAGAAGGCGAAGTTCAGTTTGACTGCACTTCTGGGGCGAAACAGCGCTCTTGGTGTAGATAACAAACTCTTGACAAGGTTGTGATTCGTACTATTTTGCTTCATGGAATGCCTGCTTGGGCTTCTATTTGAAAATCTAGGTGGAAGGATCTCCAGACCTTCCAAAATGTTGCTCTCCGATCCATTGCCCAACTTGACAGAAGAGTTGCCAACAACCACTCTATATATGACGATTTGGGGATGACCCACATAGGCAACTTTGTCCAGACACTTATGAAGAACATGCTATCCAAGATGGAGAATCATGAAAACACCCTATTTTCTGGTATTCTGGACCATCCACTCGTTGTAAAGAATCCCCTCAGGTTTCGAAGACCGCGCCATAGCCTGGATGTCTGCTTTGATGACGTTAACAAGGCCGCCTTCCTCAACTATTGGATCTTTTAGATCCTGCTGATTTTTGTGGACTCTATTCGTCAATCTACAACCTGACTCTCGTCCCTTCTGGGGACTTCTTCTTTGGAGGACTAAAGAGGTTCATCAGGCTTCACACCCAGTTCAGTGTACCTCCTCTGGTTTACTCTTTGGGCGAGCGTGCAAAGTGAGCTTCTCTCCTGGACCACTCGCGTCTTTCTTTTCACTTTACTGTTCGATTGTCGATAGGGTCTCATTGACAGGAGAGTTGCAACAAATACTTCTATTGCCGACGATTTTGAGATACCTCCCATTGGTTGGTTAGTTGGAATTTTAGGGCGTCGGCTACTATGGCCATTTTGCACCCGACAGAAAGTTTAAAAACCCACAGTTTATGGGCCAAAAGTTTAAAACTTCAGCTGGAGAAAAAAAAAACAACATAAAAACGTGAATGACAAAGATGAAAAAACAATAAAAATTATGACTGAGATTTTAAAAACCCTAATAAATTTAAAAAACCGACATTTTCCTCCAGGGTTCTCCCGTAATAAGAAATATTTGTATAGGTTCTGTGTAAATCATTAGTGTGTAAAGGGCACTAACTGACTATAAAATAGATGATTAAAATTTAAGTTCTTTTGAGTTGTCGCCTAATAAAAACTGATGAATATGATTAGTGTGTGAATGGCACTAAATGAAACCTATAAATAATGATCAAAAATATACAATGCATAAGCAATAAAAAGATGATTATATGAATTTAAAAATTATGGGGTTGTTCCCCAACAAAAAATCTAAGGAATGATTCAGCCCTAATGAGCGTCGTAGCTTAGTGTGTAAAGGGCACTGGATTAAAATATGCTTAATAGTTAGCATTGCTCCACAAGAACACAATGGAGCTGGTTCTTTTTATAGTAAATGGATGTGAGTAAGACGGCTATGACCAATCCTAAGCCGAGTAAGAACAACATCTTACCGCCTATTTGTTAGACAAGGTAATGACCACGGTGTGATGGAACGCTTGACTTCAAAAAGTTTATTAGCTGGGTTAAGAGGCCAAGACTCCTGCCAAGAAGATTTGAGTTTCTTGGAAATCACCGGTTGTAAATGCTCGGGAATTGACAGCAATTCCGAGATCGGTACCTGAGTAATAGCGTGTTTTGCCGCCTTATCGACCCGTTCATTTTGCTGGATACCCATATGACTAGGGATCCAGACAAAATGAATTCTGGTACGTTGGAAATCCAAAAAATAGAGGTATTCCTGGATTCTTTTGACAAAAGGATTTTCAGAATTGAAAGATTCCAACGATTGCAAAGCGCTCAGAGAATCAGAGAATATCCAGATGTTGGAATTTGGATATTGAAAACAGAACTCTAACGCTTTGGCTAACGCAACCAATTCCGCTGCGAAGATTGAAAACTCGTTTGGCAAATGATAGGAGAATATAGTATTATCTATAAGGAATGCACAGCCAACCCCGTCCTCTGATTTGGACCCATCTGTATATATGTGGAAGCCATCAGGAAGGGTTTCTAAAAAAACCTTAAAAAGTGCGTTAATTTCGGCTTCCAAAAACTTTGATTTTTTCCCACCGAATAAATTGTAATTTACATCTGGTTGGGGAAGAATCCACTGAGGGACATCTCTGACCTCTCGGCTATGCATGGCTGGAAATGAGAGGTTTAGTCTCTCCAGAAGATTCTGGAACCAATTGTTCATGCTTCTATAAGAGTGATGGGGAGGGATTCTAGGTTTACCAAATAGACAGGCAAAAGCTGGGTGCTGACTTTCACCATATATGCGTAGAGCATATTTCAGGAGGAGTTTGGCTCTTCTTAACCATAACGGGGGTTCAGAAGCATCTACATAAAGGCTCTCTACCGGACTTGTTCGGAACGCTCCTATAGCAATTCTTATGCCTAGATTGTGAACGGGGTCTAACAGCTTCAAAGTACTTTTTGAAGCAGATGCATACACAATACTTCCGTAGTCCAATTTAGATATAACTAGAGAGCCGTATGAAAAAAGAATGATCTTCCTGTCCGCATCCCATTTGGTAGCGGACATGGAGCGCAAAACATTCATGGCTTGTAAGCATCTCGCTTTTAAATTACGAATATGTGGGAGCCATGATAATTTTCTATCAAATGTCAGACCCAAGAATTTATGTGAGTCCACCACTGAAATAGGGGATCCATAGAGTGTAAGGTCTGGGTCTGGATGGAGACCTCTCAAAAAACAAAAATGTACGGCCCTTGTTTTTTGGGGTGAAAATTTGAAGCCTACTCCAAGCTTGTTGATGGCCATTTGCAGTTGACGCTCAATAATAAACATTGAGGAACCTCGACAGTAAATGGCGATATCGTCAACGTACAGGGAATAGTTCACAGTAGATGGAAGTTGTAAACAAGCCTCATTAATAGCAATGAGGAAAAGGAAGGGACTCTTCCCTGTGGGACACTATTATCCTGTGTAAAAGGGTCTGAGTGTGTTGACCCAACGCGAACTCGGAATGTTCTATTCGCCATGAAATTACACAGGAAAGAGGGAAGGTGGCCTATAAGGCCGTATTTATGCAAAAGTATTGCTATTCCATGCCTCCAAGTTGTATCGTAGGCTCTTTCCAGATCGAAGAAAACCCCTATGACATGTTGTCTATGTCTCTGCGCTAGATGAATCTCATGCTCCAACCGAAGAAGGTGATCAACAGTTGAGCGGGATTTGCGGAAACCGCACTGAAACCTAGACAGCAGGTGGTTTTTTTCCAGGTACCACATAAATCGGACAGAGACCATCCTTTCCAAGACTTTGCATAGACAGCTGGTTAGCGCAATTGGTCGATAGTTTGAAGGACAAGAAGGACTTTGCATCCTTATTTGGTTTTGGAATAGCAATAACAATTGCTTCTCTCCACAAAGTTGGAATCTCTCCTAATGACCAAATGTAGTTATATAAAGAGAGAAGATGAGCATAAGCTTCCCTCGTGAGATGTTTCAGGAAAGCGTATAAGATTCCATCTGGTCCTGGTGCAGAATCTCTGGAACAACGAAAGGCAAAATGCAGTTCCCGCGAAGTAAACGGGAGATTGTATTTTTCGAGGTTTCGAGATTTAAAGTTTATAACATGCGATTCTTCAATACGCTTTTGTCTTTCAAAGGAGGCTGAGTCATGTTTTATTTGGGAAACCTCAGCAAATGTCCTTCCGAGGATATTAGCTACCTCCTTCGGGTGAAAGCGTGTATGCCCATTTTCAGTGAGAGAAGGGAGTTTATTCGGGAGTCTTTTTCTATTTATTTTCCTAATCATGTTCCATACAGTTTGAAGAGGGGTGTGTTCGTATTAATGGAGGAAATATAATCCCTCCAATAGAGTTTCTTATTTGTGGAAATGATTAGTTTACAACTGGCCCTTTTCTGTTTATAAGTGATAAGATTCTCGAGAGTTGGTTGTGCGGAGAAAATGCGGACCGCTAGGGCACATTCTTCATTCCACCATGGCACTGGTATTTTCGTGGAAGAGGATCGACATTTTGGAACGGATTATTCTGCCGCATGGAGGATGCAGGAAGTGAAATCCTCTACAGCCTCATCTACAGATGGAAAGGGTGTTTTTTTCTCAAACTGTAGATGGGATTGGAAGACCTGCCAATCTGCTTTATCCAATTTCCAACGTGGTAGAGGGTTGGAAAAAGATAAAGAACTCAGGGAAATACTTATCGGGAAATGGTCACTACCATGTAAATATGAGAATACGCTCCAGGCTAAATTAGGTGCAAAAGATGAAGAGGATATAGATAGATCTATGCATGACAGAGAGCCGTTGGCTGAGTGGAGGAATGTTGGAGAACCATCGTTTAACAAATTGATGTTAAAAGCATTCAAAACTTTTTCTATCATATATTTTGTTTCAGAGAGCTTTATAGACCCCCAAATGGGGTTATGGGCGTTAAAATCACCCAGAACTAGAAAGGGGCTTGGAAGTTCACACAGTAGAGATGACAAAGATGTTTCGTCCGTATATTGATCCAGAGGTAGATACAGTGAACAAACAGTTAGAGGTGAGAGGTCTTTGAATAACACTCTAACTGCTACTGCCTGGAGATTCGATGTTAAATTAATGGTAGTAAAAGGCAAGGATCTTTGAACTAAGATGGCAACACCGCCACAGGCTTTATTTCTTCCTTCCTTATAGAATTAAACCCTTTTAGGGTCGTATACTGGGATGGCAAGAGAAACGTTTCTTGCAAAGCCAATAAGGAGAAGGAGAACTTATTGACTAAAAGCTTCAGGTCTTCTAAGCGACAAAAGAATCCATTAAGGTTCCATTGTAACAGTGCCATGATGGAGGTTTTAAGATGAAAGTTTAAACTCCCGTGATAACTCCATCTCCTCAGTAGGAGACACGTCCAAGTTTAAAGGGAAGTCTGGCCCTCCCCCCAGAACTGGAGAATTTGGAGTAGAAACTACTATACGTTTTTTGGAGGGGTCAGAGGAAGGTGACACCTCTGACGAGCGTTTCTTACCCTCTTCCCTTTCCGAAGTTTTTGGAGGAGTTCCAGGTGGTATAACTGATTTCGAAGTCCGACTAGTGCTAGCAGATGGTCCTGTGGAGGTGGAAGTTCCACAAGAAAAGTCTGCGATACTCAAGTCAGTCATTGTTCCAACAGACTTAATAGAAGGACGACTCTTAACCACTGCTGCATAGTTCCAGACTTCATTTTGTTCAACCTGCCTACGCACTTCCGGAAGACAGATTCCCAAGGACACGAATCTCTTGGATCTTCTTTTCCTTCCGCCAAATAGGACAGTCTCTTGAAAGGGCAGAATGGGCTCCCTTGCAGTTACAACACCGTAACTCGTTAGAACAATCTTCCATCTCATGTCCAGGCAGGCCACACTTACAACAGACTGCATTAAAATGACAGTTTTTTCTCGTGTGGCCGTACTTCTGACATTGGAAGCATCGCAACGGGTTGGGGATAAAGGGTCTCACGTGACATTGGATATAGCCGACATAGATGGTATCTGGCAAAACTGTTCCCTCAAAGGTAACAATGAAGGAATTTGTAGGATGAGGAACACCATTCCTCCTTGGAGCGATCCGGCGAATGTCAACAACAGATTGATCATCCAATTCGGCAATGATTTCCTCATCCTCTATTCCTTCCAGATCCTGGCACGTGAAAACACCTTTTTTATAGTTCAAAGTTGCATGGGGAGAAACCGAAATGGCTTTCCCTGCAAACTTTTTCAAGGATAGCAGGGTGGTGGCTTGCCTATCCTTAACAACATCGATCAATAGATTGCCATTAAAGAGTCTCTTGACATGTTTCGTATCCCCAACGAGGCGTTTGAGTTCTTTAGAAATTAAAAAGGAGGAGATGGTCTTAAACGACTCCCCACTTGCCAATTTCATCTCCAAAAACTTCGGATTTCTTGGCGGTCTTCTACTAGGTCTCCCTTCACGATAACTATTATTAGTTTGTTTTTGATTGATCTGCTTATTTTTTTTACCCATAGTAAATGGAGTAAAGTTTCATCTCCCTCGCTCCCCACCCGCCACCGAGCCCAACAAGGGGATGCACATTGGCACCAGGGATACGAGGAAGATATAGGCAGCGCCTAACCCTATGGCCGAAGCTCCAAGGAGCGACGACCAGCCGATTGATCTAGACGGGCTCATCCAGACCTCCCATCCTTCCGAGAAGCAGGGGCCAAAGTGGTGTGTTGTTCCGGAAAGCCTTCCCTCAACCACCAGAATCCCCCTTTCCCCAGAAGTAGGGTCGCTGCGTACGGCAAACACGCAGGTGGACGTACTGGTCGTAATGGAGGCCATGTCAAAAACATGCCTGCATTGCGAGCACCGGTCCCTTTGGGAGGGTCCACTACCGACCGGACACTTTTAGTCTGGCCTCTCTGCTAAGGCTTGTCTGGCATGGATGACCCGATCCAGCATAGCCCTTAGCATCACTGAGGCACTCAAGCCCCTCCACCACGTCAAGGTAGTGCCCACGGAGAGCCTCCCATTGGGAAACACGTCCAGGAATTGATGAAAAAGCTGCTTCCGAAGATGAAGGGCCATCCCAATCCTCTGGTTGCAGGTATTCTTGAGCACCCGCTTACCTTCAGAAGCCTTCTTAGACATCGCAGGCCGCGTCACATCCTGGACATCAATTTCCACGACATCCAAAAGGCCATATTTCCCAATTATTGGATCTCCTAGCTCCTCGTGTCCCTTGTCCCTCGTCAATCAACAATCAACACTATCGTCCTGATAGGAAAGGACTCCATCTTATCCTCTGGATGACTTAAACTAGGTTTCATATGGCTTCTTGCCTAGTTCAATATACTTCCCGTGGTTACTTTCTGGACGAGTATGGCAGTGAAAGCGTTGCTTTCGGACCATTCGTTTCGTTTTACCTGCACTGTTTGATTGTCGATTGTAGGGTCTCATTGCAAACACATCAGGACAAGGCCCAAGTCATTACAGATTCACTTGAAATGCAATTTGTTACTCCTATCAACATCAATCCCGAGAGTCAAATCATGTCTCAGCGTGTGGAAGATGGTCTTGTCAACTTTGATGTAGTCCCGCAGCATTTAACGAAGAACAACATCGAGGCCGGCGAGATCGCCACCATCATAAGTAACTGAAAAAGAAGAAGGCTCCTGGAAGAGACAAGGTGAGCAATAACGCCCTTAAGAATCTCCCAAGGGGGAGGCTCGTAGAAGACCTGAGCACCCCCTTGAACCTTTCCAGGTACTGCACAGTGGTATTCCTCGATGTCAGTAAAGCTTTTGATCAAGTGTGGCATGGGGGCCTTGTCTACAAGATGATTAGAGACGGGTTTCCTCCTAATTTGATTTTGATGGTGAAATCCTTTCTCACCAACAGGTCAGACCAAGCTAAAGTTGGTGAAAAACTATCCACGCCCCGTGTGTTCTGTCCTCGGGCCCGTGCTGTTTAATTATTTTGTGCATGATTTCCCGAATCCTAAAAATTGTAATCTATATTTCTATGCTGACGGTATTGCCATTATGACATGGGCACACAAGCCGGCTCACGTTATCACTCGTCTGCAGCACGCCTTGAAGATATTCGAAGACTGGTTTAACTGCTGGAAGCTGAACCTTAATGTCGGAAAGTGCAAGGCTTTGTACCTCAACAGAAAGTTCAAGCGTCCCCCTGATTCTCTTGTTCTATTCAATAAGAAACTGGACTGGGTAGACAACTACAAATACCGTGGCGTTATTACCGACTCAAGACTCTCTTGGAATCGTCACGTGAACTACGCTCTGAACAAAGCGAAGAGGGCTAAGTACAGTCTGATAGCTGTCCTGGGCCGCAACAGCACCCTCAGCATCGACAATAAGTTACTTCTGTACAAGTCGATTATTCGGACCATACTCCTTTATGGCATGCCTGCGTGGGCGACTATCTGTAGAAGCAAATGGAGCGAGCTACAGTCATTCCAGAATGTTTCCCTAAGGACCATTGCCCAGCTTGACAGAAGGACTGTGAAAAACCAATTCATCCACTCGGATTTAGACATGGTCAACATCGGAAAGTTTATACAGGACCTCCTTTTGATTATGGTGCAGAAGATGAAGATTCATGACAATGACCTAGTTACCGGAATACTTAAGAACTCAATGGATATGAAGTGGCATATGAAGTATCGAAAACCAAGGCACATTCTTGACACCAACTTTGAAGACATCAGCAATGTCTCTTTCCCGGACTACTGGAAGATGTGAAAATCTTCTTTCACCTTGCATTTTCTTTTCGTTTGTATTTTGTTTCTGACAATCGTCAATCTTATTTTCTTTTTTGCATAATATGGAAGACCGCTTGGATTGGTTAGGCTATGAGGAGGATGCCCTGTTTCTTCCAGGGATCAGTTTTTGCACCACTCAGTAATGTGTATGCCTACCATGTGCTGCAGTAACCTCCATGCACCTTCGAGGCATGCTCCGTATCAGTCGACGGATGTGATCTTGGGAAAGCCAGTCCCATTCCTCAGTAAGTGCCTGGATGAGCTGTTGCAGTGTTTCTGGAGCTGAAGGGCGGTGTCGAATTCGCCTGTCAAGCATGTCCCAAAGATGTTCAAGGGCATTTAGGTGTGGACTCATTGCAGGCCACCTCATGGTCTGAATGCCATGCATCCGTAGGAAGTCTTGAGTGACGGCTGCAGTGTGTGGACGAGCATTATCCTGCATCAGAAGGAATCCAGGCCCCATGCCATGTGCAGCAACAATCATATGTTCTTCCACTATATTACGAATGTAAACGTCAGCGGACATTCGCCCTTGGAAGACCACAAGATCCGTTTGATGGTCTACTGAGATGTTAGCCCAAACCATAATGAAACAACATCCCATTCGGTCAGTCTCACAAACTGTTGCGTCGGTGTTTCGCCCACCACGTCGTCTCCAGACACGTAGACGGCCATCACAGCGGGTCAGACGGAATCTTGACTCGTCTGTGAAGAGAACAGAACGCCAGGGGCGAAGTTGCCTCACTGGAATTCTAGATGCACAAATCAGAGTGATACCTCAGTACTCTATAGATACATGTTAGATCAGATTGACACTTCCATCGTCGGTCCCCTCGTACATACTACTGTGATCACTCACCTCTTAGTGATGTGCTTGACATAGCTGTCCTCAAGAGGTTTTTCAAACCATACAACATCTACACAGTGAATGCCTTATCATCTGATTATCTCCCTGTTGCTTTAAATTTCGAGGAGATAAATATCGATCTTAGGGTGAATCTTCATTACAAGTAGGACTGGAAATTTTGTAGGGAACTTTTAAAAGATAGTAGCATTCCATATCAGGATCCAGACAGCACCAATGACATCGACGAAAATGTCAAAAATGTCACTCGCACCATTCTCATGGCTTCCGATGCTAGTGCTTCTCCAGTTGATTGCAAGCGGCCAGACCAACTTGAACTTCCTCCCCGCATCAGGCAGGCTATTCAGGAAAAAATACTTACAGAAGACTGTGGCAACGTACCAGGCTCCCGCATTTCAAGACGAAATACAACAGGCTATCGCGGAAGGTCAGCGAGCAGATCCAGGACTTACGGAATCAATGTTGGAATGACAAGATCAAGAGTCTGTCCGTCCAAGACAATTCTCTTTGGAATACTGTCAGGGCCCTTAAAAGCAACAGGGACATTGAACTACCTCCTCTACTTACAGAAAGCGGCGATTTTGTTAGCAGTGACCAGGACAAGGCTCAACTTATCGCTGACTCATTGAAAAGTCAATTCAATACGCCCAAGGAGGACTGTCTGGTTAATATTATTCGTGAAGTCAAAGACGTGCGTGACAAGTAATATCATTGGCACCTCTTACTCATCCTAATATCATTGGCACCTCTGATTTTGAACACCATTAAGCACCTGAAAAACAAAAAAGCAGACGGCATCGACACCACCACCAACAGTGCTCTGAAGAATTTGCCTCTTAATGTTGTTTGCATTATCCCCAGGATCATGAATGACTGCTGGAAGGCTAGTGCGTGGAAGGACTCAATCATCCTCACTATTCCCAAGCCGGGACTTGATCCTGCTCTCCCATCAGCTACAGACCCATTAGCTTACTGCCATACTGCCAGTGCTCTCCAAGGTCCCTGAGCGAACTATTCTCAAGAGGTTCAACGACTTCTGCGAGGCAAACAACCTTATTCGTGAAGAGCAATTCGGCTTCCGCACAGCTCACTCCTGTCAGCTCCACGTATGGAGGCTTGTTGCTGATTTGAACGGTTCTCTCAATCTTTCTGTTTGGTGGTATCGTCTTTCTTGACGTTCAAAAGGCCTTTGATGAAGTCTGGCATGATGAACTCATTTATAAAATGATTACTTGTGGCTTCCCTGATGACCTGATTGCCTTGGTTCGCTCCTTTCTGACAAACAGGACCTTCCGTGTTATGGTTGCTGACTCCTTGTCTGTCCCTTGCCATGTTAATGCTGGTGTTCCCCAAGGCTCTGTCTTGGGGCCTGCCTTGTTCAGTTTCTTTATTCACGACTTTCCTAAGTTTGCAAAGTGCAATCTTTACTTGTTCGCTGACGACGGGTCCATCATGACTTTGGCACGTAATCCAGTCCACGTTATCAGCCGTCAGCAGAAAGCTTTACACCAGTGTTCTGTAAGTGGCGCTTACAGCTGAATGTTAAGTGTAAAGCCATGTTCATCACACGCAAACGCAAAAACCCTCCAAGGCCCCTCATCCTATATGGTAGGAAGCTTGAGTGGGTTAAAAATTATAAGTACCTCGGAGTTGTGATTGATTCAAAGCTCAAATGGAACGACCATGTCTAATATTCGCTTAACAAGGCTAAGAAAGCTAAGTTTAGTCTCATCGCGCTACTGGGGCGAAACAGCGCTCTCAGAGTGGACAGTAAACTCTGTTATACAACGTAGTGATTCGTGCCATTCTGCTTCACGGTATGCCTGCTTGGGCTTCCATTTGCAAGTCGAAATGGAAAGATCTTCAGACCTTCCAAAATGTTACCCTCCGGTCCAGTGTTGCCACGTTGGGTGATTGATCGCAAATTGGACTACTACTTTTTCTTTTTGCGACTAAAATTTCAAATTTGCGATTGTGACTAAATTGGGCTACTATTTATTGCATGTGGCGATTTTTTTTGTGCGAATTTTGTGACGAATTTTGGGCGAAATTATTGTCCAATAAAAAAAAAGAAAGTGGTGTTAGGCAATTATTAAAACGAGGACAAGACGAGACGAGAAGAGAAGACCAATGGAAGACCAGAGGCGTGATTAGATCATATCATTGTTCTGTTACTTGATACAGTAGTCAATCCAGTTTCGAAATTTGGCGTTGGCCTCCCATTGGTACTTTATACAGGGTGTAAATGGTCGACGTTTCACAAATTAAAGGATATGTAGAGGATGATGTGGGGAACATTTTTTATTAATAAACCCATAGTCCCAAACGAAAAGCGACGGAGCCACAGCTTGTTTTATCCCCTGGTTTGTCAAGCATTAAACTAGGCACGTTTACTACGATGTCCCCTGTCATTGCATCTTGTAGGCCTTATGCAGACTGTCAGCTCGCAGGCTATTGTTCCTTTTCCTTTATCGCTTTTTCGAAAGCTTTAAAAATTAAAATTAAAAAAAAATACGTAATGCGGCCAATTTACATGATTGGCAAACTTACCCGCCTTTACCCTACCTTTCAGCAAAAGTGCTGCACCTGACCAATCATACAACGGTCGCTGGACGGTTCCATTGGAAATACGTTCGCGCGTTAGCTTTCACGCTCGAAATTCCAATGCAGTGACAACACAGTAATTCAGACATCCATTCCACGCCTTGACGCAAAACTGGCTCCGTCGTTTGGGACTATGGGTTTATTAATAAAAAATGTTCACCACATCATCCTCTACATCTATATATATAAAAATGAATTGCTGTTCGTTAGTCTCGCTAAAACTCAAAAACGGCTTGACAGATTTGAATAATTTTTTTTTCTTTTGTTTCTTCTAATACAGGGGTTGTTTAAAACAAATATGAATAAGGAAAATCAACCCCTAAGGGGGGAAAAGGGGGATTGAAATTTTGTTAACACATTAACTGGTGTGGCACTACATAATTAACCATATTAACCTCTTTTAGGGAGGGGGTAACGCATTGTAGAGTGTGCTATCCATGTAGCGTGATATCTTCACCATGACCTACCTAAAACCTTCCCAGGGTCCATCGGAATTACCATGAAAATTTTCATCAAGATTGGTCTAGCAATTTTGAGATGCATAGCTAACAGATGTGTCCATGTGTGTTTCTTTCTTATACATAAATCTATAGTTTAATTCCAGTCTTGATGAAATTTGCAAATTTGATCTTCAAAGCAAGAAGAAGGTCACTGTCTACATGAAATTTCGAAAAAATAATATTTATCGATAATAATTCATGGATTTAAATTCAAATTATGGACCAAAAATATCTATCTCCTGACAAACAATGCAAGATAAAGTTTGTGCAACCATAGACTGCTCTGTTTGTTTCAACAGTAGTGATAGCAATACAGAATTCTAAAAATGATATGGCATTAAATACAAAAATTGGAGAAAATATACCAGATTCAGCCAATCAAATAGTTATGTATGTAAGACATGTTCATTAAGACATGTAAATGAATCTCAAGACTGATCATTTTGTAAATTTCATTAACAAATATATTTTGAGGACACACGACTTACATGCATAAATCGAGGACCACCCTCTTATAAAATATAATATTCTTCGGGCTTTCTAATTTCCTGACCATAATTTAAAGTTTCGCGTAATGGTCGTCAGCATACAGCTGGAAGGGTCTTCCTCCTCTGAGAATCAGTGAGAAGGTGTCGGAAATCTTAACAATACATATAATTCCTGTCCTTTGTGCTTTTCTTAGAATTGATAGTTGTTAGAATGTAACATTTTCTTGAAAAGCTTTAAAAATGATCAGTAAATGGGAATAATGGAGAGTTCGCAGACTATTGAGAAACAGTGGAAAGGCGGCAGAGAAAGCAGCCCCTTCACTCGGTGCTGTATCGATTTTTCCAGTACACTACTTCAACTAAACAAGTGGTGAGTGACCCTGTGCTCGTCGATGCAAATGTGTCAACAGAAGAAACTGCGACTGCCAGATCACACCAACTGATGAATGCACCAGTTTTTCTTCAAGACCTCGAGAGCAGAGTGTGAATTGCAACAGTTTACCAATTAGAAAAATTGATGGAAAAATTCCGCGACCTGGGTTCGAACCAGGAACCTTGAATATCATGGTCGACGCCTCTATCAATTGGGCTATCACAGACACTAGAACAGCCATGTTGTCGCTAAGTGTCGTAAAGACAACCCAGTTGTCAAGAAGGAAAGCCCAATGGCAGGTGGGCACCCGGTTCACAGATCGTGAATTTCTCCTATCCAAACCATCAGAAAGTTTGATGAACACACAATAAGAAATAAAGAAATTAAACTGGAGCAAACACCAAACATTAGATAAAGACCACTCGGTTGTTTATAAGACACTTAGTGATAGCATGGCTGTTCAGGTGTCTGCGATAGCCCAATTAGTAGAGGCGTCGACCATGACAGTCGAGGTTCCTGGTTCGAATCCAAGTCGCAGTATTTTCTATCCATTTTTCTAATTAATATCATTTACCTGATGCTTGCAGTTTGCTCCAGTTTAATTTCTTTATTTCCTAACAGTTTATCAATTGTTAGAATTGCAGAATACAGAGACACAGACGATCATGTACATCCATCGCCACCCAAGAAGAGAATTTTGGAATTGTTAAATTTTTAGATAAACAAATGAATTTTTAAAGGTCAGGTCACACGAAATATAAGAACTACAGCTATAGCCAGGGCTGAAAAAACGTCAGATCAAACTATTGTTCCATTTTCATTCGATTTCCTCCCAATTTCGTAGCCATACACATTATTCCACACATTGTTTCTCCTGCACGAAGTGTTTACTATAGTGCAGCTATACATATTATTCCTACAGGAACCGGGGAGAACTGTTACCGGGCCATCCATTAGGAACATTTTAAAAGTTTTTTTTTTCGGTTTTTCTATATGAATTTTTACTGTATATTCCCATTCAGATATTGCAAACTTTCATCAAAAAAGAGCCCGAGCAACGCTGGGTATAAGAGCTAGTATCTTTAAATTTGTGAAACGTCGTCCATTTACACCCTGTATATAAGCAGATAAATAAGGTGCGATGAGCTTATTGGTTCGATAATTTATTCTGGTTCGATGAGCTTTGTGAAAGCGCTGCTTTCGTCCCATCTGAAGAAATGTACACTTCACTGTTCGATTGTTGATTGTCGTGCAGTAGCATCAGTATTCGATCAACAAGGACTCCAACAGGACCAGTAGCCTTAATATTTTAGAAGATTTCACAATTGTAAGTAGACTTCACAGTTTTTAGGTTTATCTTCTCTTTGTTTTTCATTTCGATAGCTTAAAAGCTAGCACATAATTATTTTTTTATTTACTTGTATAATGCGAATGGAGTGTAAGTGGATATTTTAATCAAATAGTGTTGGTGCTTCCTACAGTATAATGAGAAAATGCGCGAAATATAAATAGAATTACCAAAAATCATATATTTGTTGAGCGCTAAAAATGTTTGTGGTTGGAAGCTTACATCATAGATAAAATTAAAAGATGTCACAAATGTACATTCTATCTGTTCTTACTCTGATCATTTTGTTAATCTATTCTTTAGGAATAACTGTGAAATCCAATTCAAGTAAAAAAGCTGAGTGTACAGTCAACGACAAAAATATGGCTCGTTGAGGTGCTAGCAGAGAACAATGGGTGCTAGAGACCTATAAGAGGAAAAATTAAGAACAATAATGAACAGTGCACACCTACAGCTACGGTGGGCAGTGAATTTATGCAAACTGGATAGTAATGATTTCATCAGACACGACTCTAAACACCAGTGACAAAAATATAGCTCGGTGCTGCTTTTATTCGAATAACAGGTAACATATCAGCAAAAAGATACATTTTTCTGTACACTAATAACCACTTGGTCCTCCATGTGCACTCTGCACTGCAATGAGCCGGTTTCGAATTGAGTGGTACAATTTCTGCACGTAAGTTTGTTGGATATTGCCCCAGCACTCATGGATTGTTTCACTAAGCGCTTCCACTGTATCAAATTGTCTCCCACCCTCATACATCAAGCGAACCAGCTCTGCCCATAGGTTCTCGATGATGTTGAGATCCGGAGAGAGACTAGGCCAGTCCAGAATCTTGATCCTGTTGCGACGTAACCAGCACATGGTATTGGCGGCTCTGTGGCACTGTGCGTTAACCTGTTGAAATATTGGGTCCTGGCCGGCGATTTCTCTGATGCCAGGGAGGAGATGTTGGCGAAGCAGTTCACAGTAATCTGGGGAGCACATTCGTCCAGTCACGACCACCAATGGAACTTTCTCAAGATATCCAATTGCTCCCAACACCATCAACGTGCCACCACCAGCTTAACGTCGCTTCTTGGCACGTTGGGGTGCAGTGGAGTCCACCCACTCCCAGTCAAGTCATTGGGACCATCAAGATTGAACTGCTTCTCATCAGAGAACACAATCTTGGTCCAATATAGGTCCAAATTTGCATTTGCAAAGTCCAGTCTCCGCTTGCGATGTTGCGGTTTTCTCCACCGAACAAATTCACTGTTATGGAAGATTCGCTGCACGGTACGAAGAGGCCGGAGATCGATATGATCGTCTCGACATATTTTCTTGCAAGAGTTGCGATTCCCCGGATTCAGAGATCGGATGATCCGTCTCTCAGCTCTGACATCAAACAGGCGAGGTCGACCCGGTGAATGCTTCTTACCATATTGGTCTGGATTTTTCAGGAAATCACGTACCACATCATGGCTTCTGTTTAAACATTTACCGATTTCAGTGAAATTGAGTCCCGCTTCACGATACGCCTTGATTGTGCTTTGTTCCTCTGAAGACAATCACTTCTGACGAACCATTCATTATTCACAAACTGCATACAAATCGCACGGAATGCAGCAACACAAATGTATAACACACCAATGCTGAAGGAAGAATTCAGAATTGTTCCAACAACCTCCGTTAAAAACCTCCTCTACCTATGTTTTGTACCTTTCCGGTACGAGCCATATTTTTGTCACGGGTGTTTGATGAAATCATTATTATCTAATTTGTATAACTTCACTGCCCACTTTAACTTTAAACACTGTAAAACTGAAGGGTTAGTGTGCACTGATTAATATTTTTCTTGGTTTTTCCTCTTCATACAGGTCTCTACCACCCACTGTTCTCTGCTAGAACCTCAACGAGCCATATTTTTGTCGTTGACTGTATTACTGCAGTGCATGTTGCGTGTCACTCAGCAATACAAACAGTAGATCATCTGAGAGAAATAATTAAATCGTCTTTTCCATGTAATCTGACATCAGACATGTGATCTGATTTTAGAGATGGTAGAAGTGATTTCTACAACAGCTGATGCACTGTTCGAAAAATTACAAATTTTTATGAATGATCTTGACATTTCCTTAAAAAATTTACTGGCAATAGGAGTAGATGGTGCAAGCAATATGTTTGGGAAACACCATTCCCTATTCACAAAGCTGAGAGAATTAAGTCCTAATTTAGTACTTATAAAATGTGTATGTCATTCCCTCAACTTATGTGCTAAAGCAGCTTGCCGAAAGTTTCCTTCAAGCATAGATATTTTACTAAAAGAATCTTTTAATTGGTTTAACCACTTTAATTTCAGAGGTTTTGAAGTTCGACAAAGGCGTAAAAAGAGGCACGAGTTGTTCGGAGGTAAATTTGGACATAGAGGTAAATATAGAGGTTTCATGCGTCATTTCAATTAGGGTCTTCGATATAAATTCCGGCGTTTTTTTGTTTCCATTATTAAACCAATCCGAAAGCTTTCTGTACACTAATAACTACTTGGCCCTCCATGTGCACTCTGCACTGCAGTGAGCTGGTTTCGAATCGAGTGGTACAAGTTCTGCACGTATGTTTGTTGGATTGCCCCAGCACTCATGGATTGTTTCAGTAAACGCTTCCACTGTATCAAATTGTCTCCTACCGTCATATACCAAGCGAACCAGCTCTGCCCATAGGTTCACAGTAATCTGGGGAGCACATTCGTCCAGTCACGACCACCAGTGAAAGTTTCCCAAGATATCCAATTGCTCCCCCCACCACCGTGCCACCACCAGCTTGACGTCGCTTCTGACACGTTGGGGTCCACCCATTCCCAGTCAAATTCAGAATAGTTCCAATAACCTCCGTTAAAAACCTCCTCCACCTATGTTTTCAACCTTTCTGGTTACGAGCTATATTTTTGTCACTGTTGTTTAGAGGGGTGTTTGATGAATTCATTATTATCTAATTTGCATAACTTCACTGCCCACTTTAGCTTTACATATTGTAATACTGGAGGAGGGCTGGTGTGCTCTGGTTAATATTTTTCTTGAATTTTCCTCTTCATACAGATCTCTACCACCCACTGTTCTCTGCTAGAACCTCAGCGAGCCTTATTTTTGTCGTTGACTGTATATGCATTTTATAAAGAAAATGATGATAGCAAATTGGAAAATCGGAAATACATTTAGTAAAGAAATTACACATTCCCATAAATGTTAAAAAAATTTACTAAGAGGAAAAAAATATCGAAGTCGGGATTTAAACCCGTACTAGTATCTACAAAATAGAACTCAAGCGTTTTACCACCTAAACACGATGAAAATCTATGCTACAATTCGAGCATTTATAAAGTGTAGGCAATTATAACAAACTTTATGATTTTTTTTTCCTCGGAAAAGTTTGAGAAGTGCGTCGAATGGCTTTGCACGGGTCTTTAATAAGTTGAAAGCTAC
Source organism: Rhysida immarginata (assembly GCA_023313115.1). Classification (NCBI taxonomy): domain Eukaryota; kingdom Metazoa; phylum Arthropoda; class Chilopoda; order Scolopendromorpha; family Scolopendridae; genus Rhysida; species Rhysida immarginata. Next base: position 124,401 of record JAHWFO010089837.1, on the reverse strand, counting down.
TCGTAGAATATATTTTATCAAAATCGGTGAGTCGGAGTACGTGGAGTCATCTTTTTCAGTCACTGTTGTGAATTAAATAAACTGAAATATGTTTAGTGCCGATTTTTACTTAAATTCCACTTCCGAAGAGTACGGAGCATTTAAAGAAGCTTTAGACCATCTAAAAAAAATTGCAGAAACAAAATAAGATTAACGTATACCTAACCTAACTTTGATAGATTTGCTTAGTCTCTGTCCAAAACAGATAACTAAATTAGATAACTCAATTAGTAAGTAATATAACCCGTCATGTGACGGGTCAGCGATCTAGTCCAGCGATTGTAAATTAATGTGTAAAAGGCACAGTATAAGAATACAGTTGATTCAGATAAAATGATACGACTTTGCAGTTCTGTTACGATGGTGTAATACCACGTAAGAACCACCTGTGAGAACCACGTTGTTGGACTATCGCCCGGCACCGTAATTTCCACTGAAGTAGGCTGAGTTTGAAGGACCCCATGGGAAGTTCGTTCCACACCTGCTGACACACTTTTCATAGCCCATCAACGGTTCTTGGTCGGGGACTTCCGAGCCGTCGTATCAGGAGACCAAAACCACATAAATCCATCGGTGATGCGTCAGGAGATTTTACAGGCATATGAGAGAAGGAAATACAGTAAAATCCCGTTACAACGTACATCACATTAATGTACATTTCAGAATAACGTACAAATTTCAAATCCCCGTCCCAAACGTAGGTATTTTAATGCTAAAAAGTTTCAGAATAACGTACCTCACTTTAACGTACATTTCAGAATAACGTACTAATTTTACATTCCCTTGGTTAAATTATCCCTTCAGTACAACGTACATCGTTCACATGTCTTGCTTTGATTGGTCAATGCAGCCCATGCGAAAGTTGCAACTGGCCCAATGGGCTAATTATAGAAAGAAAGCAGACGGCCATTAGAGATTTTTTTTAAAAAATTAATGTAATACTACACATTGTATATGCTATAGTGTATTTGTATTGAATAAAATAAAAAGCATTCATGTATTCTTATGTTTTACTATGAATATATGGGTTGTTCACAAAATCGGACCTGGCCTTGCTTCCTCTTTCGCGATAGTAAATTGCCCTGGGTTTGTTGGTGTCATCGAGGTACACCCAAGCTTCATCCAAGGAGACAACCCACTTCCATCGGTCACCTGTAAGATGGTTTTCATACAGTTTTCTGGCGTTGGTGAATCGTTCCTGCACGTGCTTGGCCGACAGTCTGTGACCGCGCGCTTTATGACGTCGCTCCAGCCCAAGATTGTCATGAATTATTCTGGAGACTGTGAAATACCTTTCCTTTGGGCTAGACTTCTCTGTGTGTGTGGGGGGGGGGGGGGCCTTTCAGCACTTCAGACCGGATTTCTCGCATCACCTGAGCTGGGCGTGTTGGCTCGGGCTTGTTTCTGGACTGCTTCTCTGCTCGTCCACGTTCATTAGATGGTCGCAATTTGTTCTTTTTGATTATTCGACCCACAGTAGCTTTGGATACCACAATACCATTTCGTTTGCATAATTCCACAATGCACGAATAACTGAAGTTAGCGTCGGAAAGGCCAAACATATACCCTTCCCAAAAAGCTGTGACTTTGGAAGCCATGTTTCAGCAGGAAATGTCCCAAATAACAGCAACAAGTGTATACAAAGCTAATTCCCATGAATAGTGGACGTGTCATGCAAATCACATTCCGTCAAGGTCATACGCGGCGTTCAAAGTCGTCTCATTTTATCTGAATCAACCCTCCGTATGCTTAATAGTCAGCATTGTTCCACATGAACACAATGGAACTGGTTCTTTTTTTAATAAATGGATGTGAGTAAGAGCAGGAGTTTGGCTCTTCTAAACCATAATGGGGGTTCAGAAGCATCCACATAAAGGCTCTCTACCAGACTTGTTCGGAAAGCTCCTGTGGCAATTGTTATGCCTAGATTATGGACGGGATCTAGCAGCTTCAAAGTACCCTTTGAAGCTGAGCCATGAACAATGCTTTCATAGTCTAATTTAGGCCTAACTAGGGAGCCGTATAGGAATAAGAGCATCTTTTTATCAGCGCCCCATTTGGTAGCGGAAATCGAGCCCAAAACATTCATAGCTTGTAAACAACTTAAGAAATGGGAGCCATGATAATTTTTTATTAATGGTCAAACACAGGAATTTATGGAGTCCACCACTGAGATAGGGGATCCATAAATATTAAGGTCCGGGTCTAGATGGTTGGTTGGTTGGTTGGAATTTTAGGGCGTCGGCTACTATGGCCATTTTGCGCCCGACAGAAAGTTTAAAAACCCACAGTTTATGGGCCAAAAGTTTAAAAATTCCGATGGCCGGGTCTAGATGGAGACCTCTCAAAAACAAAAGTAGACGGCCCTTGTTTTCATGGGTGAAAATTTAAAGCCTACTTCGTTGCTCCAGGTAACAAGTTTGTTAATGGCTAGTTGCAGTTGGCGCTCAATAAAGAACATTGAGGACTCTCGACAGTAAATGGCGGTGCTGTCAACATATAAAGAATAATTAACAGTGGAGGGAAGTTGTGAACAAGCCTCATTTTTAGCAATGAGGAAAAGGAATGGACTCAAAACATTCCCTGTGGGACACGATTATCCTGCGTATAAAAGTCTGAGAGCGTCGAGTCAGCGCGCACTCGAAGATTCTATTCTCCAAAAAACTGCACAGGAAAGATGTCCTGAAAGGCGGTATTTCCGCAAAAGTATTGATGTTCCTTATCTCCAAGTTGTGTCGTAGGCTTTTTCCAGGTCGAAGAAAACTCTTACGACATTTTGTCAATGTCTGTGCGAATGAATCTCATGCCCCAACCGAAAAAGGTGATCAACACTTGAGCAAGATATGCGGAAACCGCACTGAAACCTAGAATATAGGTGGTTTTTATCCAGGTAGCACGTATGTCGGACGGAGACCATCCTCTCCAAGACTTGGCACGGGCAGTTAGTTAATGCAATTGATCGATAATATGAACGGCAAGAGTGGTCTTTATTCGGTTTTGCAATTGCCTCTCTCCATAATTTTGGAATCTCTCCTATGGACCAGATGTAATTATAAAACGAAAGAAGGCGAACATAAGCTTCCTGCGTGAGATGTTGCAGAAAAGAATACAAGATTCCATCTGAGCCTGGAGCAGTATCTCTAGAGCAACGAAGGGCATAATGCTGTTCCCTTAAAGAAAACCGGAGCTTATAATTTGCGAGATTTCGGGATTTAACGTTTATAGCATGCGATTCCTCGATATATAAATTTACAGCATAGCACGAGTAATATTTTATTTGTGAAACCTCAGCAAATGTTCTTCGGAGAATATTACCTACCTTATTCGGATCATAGTACGTTATGACCATTATGAATGAGAGAACGGAGTTTAATACAGGATTCGTTTTCTATTTATTTTCCTAATCATGTTCCAGATACTTTGAAGAGGAGTTCTTATTAATGGAGAAGATAAAATCCCTCCAACATGGTTTCTTGTATGTGGAAATGATTAGTTTACAATTGGCCCATTATCTTATATATAAAACTGAGATATATGTGGCTGGCATTCAGCTTTCTGATTCGTCTAAGATTTGAAACAATTGGTCTAATCTTCATTGTTTCCATCTTTGACTTTAGCAATCAGTATTTTTTCATTTGTTGGAAACAATAAAGGTTACATTATTGCTTGCCTTAATGACTCACGTTTTAAGAAGGATAGTTATGAAAAGTAATAAATAAATAAATAAAAATCATTATTTTTTTTATTAAAATCTTCAGAGAGAGATAAGAAATTATTCTAAAACAAATAAAAGAATACAACTTCTCAAGCTTTTGGTGAAAACTGAATGTACTTTCCCGATTAAGATAATAATTGGAGAAAATTTATTTTTCTTATGTATTTTGAAATGTAGTACTTCTTTTAGAGAAGTTATAATGTTTCTCTAAACATTAGAAAAATATAAAGATCTCAACTGATTGTGCCAGAGCAGTCCGGGCTGCTAAAACTGATACTGTCAATATAAATAAACTACATTCAGGACATGATTCCACGCTGTCTGACTGAATACAACTCTATTGAAACGGTTACATGTTGATGAAGGATGTTGATCACGCTTAACAGAATTCCTCCACTCTCATATTCCATCTATGACGTATTTTTAATATAGGCAGAAATAATTCAATATTCACAGCCTTTCTTTGATATTCTAAAATGTTAAGGATGCAATGTCGAATGTTCCTGGGCAAACCCAATTCCAGTACGACCATTTAAAAGAATTCTTTTCGTTTTTCCAAAGTGAATATACACATCATTAAAGATTTTTTTGTGTGTTCTTATTTATATTCAAATTCAGATTTTGCAAAATTTCATCAAACAAACAGCCCGAGCAACACCGGGTATATCATCTAGTTGCTTATAAGTGGTAAGATTCTGAAGAGTGGGTTGTGCGGTAAAAACGCGGAGAGCTCTCTTACGTTCTCGAACCGCTAGGGCACATTCTTCATTCCACTATGGCAAATGAATTTTAATTTATATAGGAACGGATTGTTCTGCCGAAGTGAAATCCTCTACAGCCTCATCTACAGATGGAAAGGATGTTTTATTCTCAAACTGTAGCTGGGATTGGAAGACCTGCCAGACTGCTTTATCCAATTTCCAACGTGGTAGAGGGTGGAAAAAGAAGAACTCACGGAAGTATTAATCGGGAAATGGTCACTTCCATGTAAATTTGGGAATAAGCTCCAGGCTAAATTAGGTGCGAAAGATTAAGAGGCTAGAGATAGATCAATGCATGAAAGAGAGCGTTGGCTGAGTTGGAAATGCCATCGTTTAACAAATTTATGTTAAAAGAATTCAAAACTTTATCTATTATATATCCTCTTTCAGAGAGCTTTATGGAATTGTGGCCGTTAAAATCGCCCAGAATTAAAAAGGGAGTTTGAAAGTTCACACGAAAAAGATGACAAAGATTTTTCATCCGCATATCGATCTGGAGGTAGATAAAGTGAACATACTGTCAGAGGTCAGAGATCTTTGAATAAGACTAACTACCTGTAAGTGCTACTGCCTGAAGAATAGATGTTAAATTAATGGTAGTACAAGGTAGAGATCTTTGAACTAAGATGGTTGGTTGGTTCAAATTTTTGGGCGTCGGCTACTACGGCCATTTTGCGCCCGACAAAAAGTTTAAATATCCACAGTTTATGGACCAAAAGGAACTAAGATGCCAACACCACCGCAAATTTTATTTCCTGACGTGTAATCTTTCCTAATAAAATTAATTTAGGGTAGAATGAGAAGGCAAGAGGAACGATGCATATTTTTGGACTTCATTCAGTTCTGCTTGCCTACGTGCTTCCGAAAAAGACAAACCCCCAAGGACACGAACGTCTTGGATTTTCTTTTCCTTCTGCCAAATAGGACAGTCTCTTGAAAGGGAAGAGTGGGAACCTTTGCAGTTACAACAGCGGAACTCAATCGAACAAGATTCCATCTCATGTCCGGTCAGGCCACACATGCAACAAACTGCATTAAAATGACAGTTCTTTGACATTGGCCGACCTTCTGACATTGAAAGTATCGCAACGGGTTGGGGATACAGGGTATCACGTGACAGTGGATCTAACCGATATTTTTGGTATCAGACAGAACTGTTCCCTCAAAGGTAACAATGAATTTATAAGATGAGGAACACCATTCCCCCTTGGAGCGAACCGGCGAATGTCAAGAACAGATTGATCATCCAATTCGGCAAAGATTTCCTCATCCTCCCTCCTTCCAGGTCCTGCCTGTCTTATAATTTAAGGTTGCAGGGAGAGAAACCGAAACCGATTTTTCCATGAACCTTTTCAAGGATAATAGGGTGGTGGCTTGTTAATCCTTGGAGACTTCAATAAGAAAATGGTCATTAAAGAGTCTCTTTGCATGTTCTTTGTTAATCCCAAACAAGGCGTTTCGGTTCTTTTGCAATTAAAATTGGGGAGATCGTCTTGAACGAATCCGCACTTGCCAATTTCATCTCCAAAAACCTGGGATTCTTCGGCAAACTTAAACTAGATCTCTCTTCACGAAAGCTTTTTTTATTTATGATTATTTTGTTTTGGATTTTGGTTTTCATGCTAAATGAATTTGCTTTCATCTCCCTAGAACTCCGCCCACCACCGAGCCCAACAAGTGAATGCATATTGGCATGAGAGATATAGGCAGTCCCTAATCCTATGGCCGAAGCTCCAAGGAGGGACTGATCTGAACGGGTTTATCCAGACCACCCAATATTCCGAGAAGCAGGGGCCAAAGCTGTGTGTTGCTCTGGAAAGCCTTCACTCAACCGCCAGAATCCTCTTTCCCCAGAAGTCAGGTCGCTATGCACGGCAAACACGCAGGTGGACGTACTGGTCGCAGTGGAGGCCATGTCGAAAACATGCCTTCATTGCGAGCACAGGTCCCTTTGGGAGGGTCCACAACCGACCGGACATTTTTAGTCTGGCCTCTCTGCTAAGGCCTGTCTGGCATGGGTGACCCAATCCAGCATAGCCTTTAGCATAACTGAGACACTCAAACCCCTCCACCTCTTGAAGGTAGTGCCCACGGAGGTTGGGCAGGCGCACCTCATGTTTTCGTCTCGTTGGGCGGGCGCACCTTTGTCTCCTTATGTTTCCTCCTATCATAATTCTCGATTTACTGCGTCTTCTCACGGTTTTTTCTCTGAACCTGATATTTTGCATGTTAAGGAAGCCACAGTTTTTGGTAGTTCCTTTTCGCAAGCTGACAATTCATCCCCGAATATAACTTCTTTATCAAACAAAGATTTCCCTCCTCTTGGGAGTGTTGTGGAAATATCTGCCAGTTCGTCCTCCATAGGTCCTCCCCTTGGTGGCGACTCTTTAGGTGGCCCCTTATTGGTCGATGGGGATCGAGCTGCTGAAGCATCTGATGTCACTGCGTGAACCGTTGTCTAATTCTAGATCTCGTCAGCGGAGTCCTAAATCTTTGTAGAAAGATGGTCGTGGGCGTAGCAGGTCTCTTGTATTGCGTAGTAGACCTTCACAACGTGCTTATGTTTATATCCTTAAATATTCATTCCCTAAGGTCAATGTTTAAGCAAAACGTTTTGTCTTCCTTTGTAAAGCTGTTTAGACCAGACGTTTGATTCTTGCAAGAAGTTGGTTAATAACTGCAACGGTTTAAAGATATTTAAACAATTTTTCCATCTGCAAGGATCTTTGTTAATTCCTCAAAATGTATGTCCTGTGGCGTAGCCACTGTTGCTTTTAATTCAGATATCTTATCAAGGGTGCTTGCTCTCGACGTGGAGGTTTCTTCTTGCAAGTTTCGTTTGGTTAATGTATATGCGCTACGATACCAGCAGAGCGTAATGTTTACTTCCAAAGCTCACCACCTATTGTCTGTTTTCTCATCCATTAATCCTGGCGGGTGACATTAATTCGCATCCAGGGATTGGAGAAATGGTCACTTCAGGATTTGTGTTTGTGATTTGCGATTCAAATTCTCTCTTCGATGTCTGGTCATCAGTGTATCCTTGTTGTCCTGGGCATACCTTTTTCCCAAGGTATTACTCGGTCATCTCGGTTAGATCTCTTCTTGATAGATCTGTGTGTGTTTGGTTTGGAGGGGGTGGTGCGTGCGTGTGTGTATATGTGGGTGTGCGTTAATGTAGGGGTTTGTTTGTTTGAGTAAGCTAGAGTTAAGTTTTGTGGTCGGTATAATGGAATTATTGTTGTAGTATAGAGAGTTATCAAAATTTTACGATGATATTGTTAGGCAGGGACGGAGGTTTCTCTTTGCGCCAACAATGCCTTAGCCAAATAAGGCCGAGCTTTGTTGTATTGAGGAGAAATTCTCGGTATAACTGCGTGTTTTATTCTTCAGAATGTAATTGTTTGTTAAAAATTTTTTTTATGTTGTTGTTAAGCGAACATCGTCGACGACGGGTGCAATGACGTATTTAGCGATGAGCGATGTTTTGACTCTTGTCATGCAAAGATTATTCGAAAATGGCAGTCCATTAAGCCCTTGTTCGATAATTAATGCATGAAAGCGTCTGGAGCGTGCTAAGTGTTTTTATTTGATAGAAATTACATAAAAACTTCCGAGCCCGCAACGAGCTTTGTAAGAAGTAGTTTGATTATGCTGAGAACTCCGATCGGCGAGAGTTATGCCGTCCCCATAAGAATAAAGACCGACAGAGATAAGAAGACAACTTTCCATCTATGCGGTGAGATCGTTTCAATATGTTCTAAATACGGGAAAATTTAATGTGATCTGCAGCTAGACGAAATCAATTCGAACGCTGGGTAATTTAGATGTAGAATCATCGTTGCTGGAACAAGTTCCGCGGACTATTTTCCACGCGTTAATTGGGTGTAGAAACAAGTGAACAGTCAAAGCCAAGTAATATTCGCTCTCAAAAGAGAACTACGCGGGGAATTTCAACACGGTCGCGGTAGAAACTGAAAACTGTTTATTATAGAGACAGAAAATCCGCGTTTCCAATGATAGTGTTAAATATTATGCAAATGGCTGAATAAATGCTTTGTCTTTAATTAAAGTAAAGTATGAATAATAATAATAATAATAATTGTAAAGAGCTGTGTAAGCGGACTCAATGTTAATTGCGCACGAAAAGGTGCGGTGTTAGGACTCAATGTACGACGAAAGCTCCCGAGTAGATAATTGAAGGAAATATAGTTACTCTGAGAACTATATCACAGGTGTTAATATAGTAAGGGTTACGGTATCCCTCCCTAATTAAAAGGGATACACGACGCCTAAGCGCGTTGAATTGAAATGCAGAAAATAAATCTGTGGTTGCCGCATGATATGTCGATTGAGTTGGCACCACTAAAACGCAGTGCTTGAGTCGTTTACACAGGCTAATAGTATAAAATACAATATATGAGAGTTTTTTATCACAAAGTGTATGCTTTATTAACAAACACGGTAATTTGATATTCATCTTGGAACTGTTATTAGTTTTAGTTTTGGGGCCCCAGTTCTGTTGAATTAAGTAATTAGTTAATTAGTGATTGTTAATGGTTTATTTAATTTGAATAATGATTTTTTTTTTGTCATTAGTAAATATCAGTATTTTCCCGAAACACACTGTGTCTAGTTTTTTTTTTTTTTTGGTGACCTCTCTAACGAGTCCACCCTCCCTAGCCGTCACGTACAAAAGTTGGGTAAGTCCCGCGACCCGATTAAGGTCACGCCCCCGCACGTGGATGGCACAAGATCTCTTCTTGATAGATCCCCTGTGCATGGTCGTCCCAGGTTGTATGAAATGATTCCAGTTTCTTTCTCATATCATGATATCATTGCTTGGGAATGGTCTCTCCATGGTCATGTTCCATCTGTCTTTATTAACCAATGAAACTATCTGAATTTATCTGAATCTATCTCTTTTGGATGATCAGGAGAACTTCCGGTGTTTACTCGTTACTTCCATCGTTTGTCTTTATCCCTTCGCTGGAGTCATGGCAGTTTTTGAAGGTGAAGCTCCGTCGAATTTTCCGCCGCATGATTATCAATGTGGCTCACAAGTAGCGTCATCAGCTTGTGATATTGACTTGAGATAAACAAACTGTAGACTTGCCAGAAACTTTGGACTATGATTGACCAAACAAACCAGGGGAAAACACAATTCCCCAATGAATATTTACTAGCACGGATGCGATTTTTAGCGTGATACAGGATGATCAGATCAAAAGCTTGTTTTGATATAGAAGCATCGACAATCGAACAGTGAAGTGTACATTTGTTCAGGTGGGACGTAATCAGTGCTTAAACGATTCTCACCCTTCCGCAAAAAATTCCACATGAAATACACTGAAATAGGCAAGAAGCCTGACTAACCCAAAGAGGTATTCCACATAAAAAAAACGAAAATAATAAGATTGACGATTATCAGTAGAGTGGGAGACGGGGAGGGAGAAACAACGGGTTTAAATAGTAAGTAATTCTACAAACTAACAAATCAAGAATTAAAAACAGGTAAACAATGACTAGACGTGACATATGTGTGTGTGTCATTTGGAGTATTCAATGGTCTAATTACTAAAACGAAAGATTGCATGAAACAATGTAAAATCATATTTAAAGATAATGAATTACATAGACTGTTAGCCAAAAATCCTGTTTTACCCCGCATTTATTGCCTTCCAAAAACCCACAAGGAAGGGAATAAATGGAGACCTATTGTTGACAACATTATCTCACCCACACACTTCACACTTATTATCCAAATTTGTGCTTCAAAACTTCCTCATTAAGGGTGTGTCTAAAAAGTTCGACCGGTCGCCAACAGTCATGTGGTGCAATCGATGGGCGGCCATTTGCTTCCGTTTGTTCGTTTATTCAAAATGGCGACGCAGCAAGATTCCTCGTCATTTAAGTTAGTACGATTTATAATTGTGTACATACATACATTTTCTTCACCCATCTTTTCTTTTTCGTATTCATTCCTTGTTTCTTGATGCTACCCAATATCCATTTCGCCATCTCCTTTCTCCAAAATATATTTATTACGTATCGGGCACTCGAAAATTTTAACTTTCTACTTTCGTCCGCCATTTTTATTATACTCACCGAGGCAGCCGACCGGCGACGGACTCCGGTCGCGTTATGAAACGCTCATCGCGACCGGTCGTTACTTTATGAATCGATGGTTGGTTGGTTGGAATTTTAGGGCGTCGGCTACTATGGCCATTTTGCGCCCGACAGAAAGTTTAAAAACCCACAGTTTATGGGCCAAAAGTTTAAAAATTCAGATGGAGAAAAAAAAAAATAAAATAAAAACGTGAATGACAAAGATGGAAAAACAATAAAAATTATGACTATGAGATTTTAAAAACCCTAATAAATTTAAAAAACCGACATTTTCCTCCAGGGTTCTCCTGTAATAAGAAATATTTGTATAGGTTCTGTGTAAATCATTAGTGTGTAAAGGGCACTAACTGACTATAAAATAGATGATTAAAATTTAATTTCTTTTGAGTTGTCGCCTAATAAAAACTGATGAACAGGATTAGTGTGTAAATGGCACTAAATGAAACCTATACTTAATGATCAAATATATATAATGCAAAAGCAATAAAAAGATGATTATATGAATTTAAAAACATGAATAATTTTTAGAAAAAAGAAACACTTTTTTAAGAATTATGGGGTTGTTCCCCAACAAAAAATCTAAGGAATGACTCAGCCCTAATGAGCGTCGTAGCTTAGTGTGTAAAGGGCAGTGGATTAAAATATGCTTAACAGTTAGCATTGCTCCACAAGAACACAATGGAGCTGGTTCTTTTTTTAATAAATGGAAGTGAGCAAGACGGCTGTGACCAATCCTAAGCCGAGTAAGAACAACATCTTCCCGCCTATTTGTTAGACAAGGTAATGACCACGGTGTGATGGAACGCTTGACTTCAAAAAGTTTATTAGCTGGGTTAAGAGGCCAAGACTCCTGCCAAGAAGATTTGAGTTTCTTGGAAATCACCGGGTGTAAATGCTCGGGGATTGACAGCAATTCCGAGATCGGTACCTGAGTAATAGCGTGTTTTGCCGCCTTATCGACCCGTTCATTTTGCTGGATACCCATATGACTAGGGATCCAGACAAAATGAATTCTGGTATGTTGGGAATCCAAAAAATAGAGGTATTCCTGGATTCTTTTGACAAAAGGATTTTCAGAATTGAAAGATTCCAACGATTGCAAAGCGCTCAGAGAATCAGAGAATATCCAGATGTTGGAATTTGGATATTGAAAACAGAACTCTAACGCTTTGGCTAACGCAACCAATTCCGCTGAGAAGATGGAAAACTCGTTTGGCAAATGATAGGAGAATATAGTATTATCTATAAGGAATGCACAGCCAACCCCGTCCTCTGATTTGGACCCATCTGTATATATGTGGAAGCCATCAGGAAGGGTTTCTAAAAAAACCTTAAAAAGTGCGTTAATTTCGGCTTCCAAAAAATTTGATTTTTTCCCACCGAATAAATTGTAATTTACATCTGGTTGGGGAAGAATCCACTGAGGGACATGTCTGACCTCTCGGCTATGCATAGCTGGAAATGAGAGGTTCAGGCTCTCCAGAAGATTCTGGAACCAATTGTTGATGCTTCTATAAGAGTGATGGGGAGGGATTCTAGGTTTACCAAATAGACAGGCAAAAGCTGGGTGCTGACTTTCACCATATATGCGAAGAGCATATTTCAGGAGGAGTTTGGCTCTTCTTAACCATAACGGGGGTTCAGAAGCATCTACATAAAGGCTCTATACCGGACTTGTTCGGAACGCTCCTGTAGCAATTCTTATGCCTAGATTGTGAACGGGGTCTAACAGCTTCAAAGTACTTTTTGAAGCAGATGCATGCACAATACTTCCGTAGTCCAATTTAGATCTAACTAGAGAGCCGTATAAAAAAAGAAGCATCTTCCTATCCGCACCCCATTTGGTAGCGGAAATGGAGCGCAAAACATTCATGGCTTGTAAGCATCTCGCTTTTAAATTACGAATATGTGGGAGCCATGATAATTTTCTATCAAATGTCAGACCCAAGAATTTATGCGAGTCCACCACTGAAATAGGGGATCCATAAAGTGTAAGGTCTGGGTCTGGATGGAGACCTCTCAAAAAACAAAAGTGAACGGCCCTTGTTTTTTGGGGTGAAAATTTAAATCCTACTTCGTTGCTCCAGGTTACAAGCTTGTTGACGGCCAGTTGCAGTTGACGCTCAATAAAGAACATTGAGGACCCTCGACAGTAGATGGCAATATCGTCAACGTACAGGGAATAGTTCACAGTAGATGGAAGTTGTAAACAAGCCTCATTAATAGCAATGAGGAAAAGGAAAGGACTCAGCACACATCCTGTGGGACACCATTATCCTGTGTAAAAGGGTCTGAGTGTGTTGACCCAACGCGAACTCGGAATGTTCTATTCGCCATGAAATTACACAGGAAAGAGGGAAGGTGTCCTGTAAGGCCGTATTTATGCAAAAGTATTGCTATTCCATTCGGAGAAACTCCGGCGGATCGCTGGTCGGCATCGTTTATGGTTAGAACTAGGGCGGTATCTGATCGCCTTCGAACCTCTAACTTTCGTTCTTGATTAATGAAAACATTCTTGGCAAATGCTTTCGCAGTAGTTCGTCTTGCTTTATGAATCGAGGGTCGTCCGAATCGGGAGAAAATATAAAATGATTAAAGTCAGCTACGTATGCCTGCATCGTTCCCGCGTCGATCGGACATAGTCAAAATTTCGAGTGAGTCAATGGTGGCTCCAAAACGAGCTTTCCGACGGGCTTTAGACACACCCTAATTTAAACCTTGTAGGACATGACTTCACCATTAAGAACAGCAATGAATTATGCCAAAAACTTACCGGAATCCAAGTATCAAAGGATGATATTCTAATATCATTTGATATAGAATCATTGTATCCCAGAATTCCGCTCAAGGAGCCCCTTGTAGTGTTGGAGGATACATTACATGAGAACGATTATCCACTTGTATGCTCTGTCATCAAACTTATAGTTTACAGTAATGTATTCACCTTTTAACAACAAATGGTATAGAATGGCTAATGGTACTCCCATGGGATGTAGTTTTAGTCCTTTTATAGGCAAACGTTAGAAAACTTGAAATTCAAGCCTTAAATGAGTTCAGATATTTTCCAAGAGTATGGCAAAGGTACGTCGACGATGTATTCGCGACTAAGCGGGTAAACAGTGAAAAGACCAGGAAGTAGAACCTTCATTAATGAACTTAACAATCTTTGTCCAAACATCAATTTTACCAAGGAAATGGAGTGTAATAACAGATTGCCGTTTCTGGACAATAAGTTGACAAATAATGATGACAAACTGTTTTTTCGAAAGAAAAATTTCACCACTATTTCATCAAAGAAGACTCTTACCATTGCCAGCATTAATACTACATATGGAATACATATGGTTAGGAGAGCCCATAGAATACTGAACTAAGGAGAGCCGGAAGAAAGATTTGATTGGTTGGTTGGTTGGTTTTGTATTAACGTCCCTTTCAACTGCTATGGTCATTTCAGGACGGCGTTATAGGGGCCGCAAATTTTGCCTCGCAAGGGTTCTTTAACGTGCAGCCGGCAAACGACTACACGGGACCAACAGCTTTACTTCCCCCTGAAAAATCCTCGTCGTCCTCGGCCAGGATCGAACCCGCGTACTCGGGCATCAGAGTCGATCACGCAACCACTGAGCCACCGAGGCCGATCCGGAAGAAAGATTGAAATAATCGAAGATATTGCCCAAATAAATGGCTATAGAGACAGAATCGTGGATAAGTTATCCAGACGGGTTTAACAACAACAGGACATCGAGAGTTTTACCTCACTAAGAAAATGAGGTGTGGTCACCATCCAAGTTTCTTATACGAATGGTTTAAGAAAGTAAGGTATACGAATGGTATAAGAAATGTCCTGGTCCAAATTAAACAACTGTCTAAAATGGCTAATTCCAGTAGAAATTTTGAAAAAGTTTGTGAATAAAAGTTACTTCAAATTAGCTTCTAAACACTTTGGTATAGATTCCAAATTTTCCTATACCATCTTCTTTCGCCTGTATTAGCTATATTAGCAAAAAACTGGATTCTGATAAGAATAAAACTGGTACATCCGGTTGGAATTTTGAAAAATTTTGTTAACAAAAGTTGTTTACAATTGTAAATTTAACACTTTTCAATTCCTTATACATTTTCATAAACCCAATGGTTGACGAGGTATTTCAAAATTTAGATTTTAAGGCTGGAGTAAACTGATACTTCCGGTTTACCGATTTTACTGGAAATCTCATCAGACCTCCCGAAGCAAGTTATAATCTTAAGTTTAAAGTTTAGTCTCGATAGCTTTCGCCGTTTGGACGCTATCGTGGACACACAGACAGACTGACACATTCCAAAAACCATTTTTTCGTAATCTAGGTACCCTAAAACGTGAAGATCAGTGAAAATCTCGAGGTCATTACAATACTTCGTATACCATCTTATTTCCCTTATATTAGCAAAAAACTGGATTTTGATAAGAGTAAAACTGGTACTTCCGGTTGGAATTTTGAAAAATTTCGTTAACAAAAGTTGTTTAAAATTAGCTTCTAAATACTTTTGTATACTTTACAAATTTTCCTATACCGTCTTATTTCGCCTATATTAGCAGTTCCGTTTGACAAGAGTAGAACTGGTACTTCCGTTTGGAATTTTTAAAAATTTTCGAAACAAAAGTTGACGAGGTATTTCAAAATTTCAATCGAGGTCGAAATTTTTTGTGACTCTTATACATAGTATAAAAAAGTATTGTAATGTAAAAAGGGAAGAGAACCAATCAACGATGTGATTCTACCGTATAATACGCAACTAAAGAGAGGTTTAAAAAGGATCGCCAAGGTATACGGACTTACAGTAACACACAAAAGTGTAAATAGCATTAAAAGGCTTGAAAGTGTAAGTGGCCCAAAGGACAAGATAAACGCTGAAGATCGACCTGGAATCTTAGCATGCGGCTCGTGTAATAAGGTCTATTATGGCCAGAAGCAGAGACACGTCAAAACTCGAATAGGTGAACATTTGGCTAGTGTTAAAAATAGTGAAGGCATTGTTATCCAACGATATAAGGGTTTTAGCATCAAAATGTTACGAGCAGTAGCGGCTCGTGACTATAAAAAGTGGAGGGGCACAAATTTTTCAAATACAATGGCTGCTAAAATCGTTCAAAAGTTATAAGCTTCAGAGGCTTATATCACTTTTCTTGTATATAGGTTTTATTTTTTTAGAACCGCACTATAAATTTACGAAATTTCAGGATTTTAGGCCTCGTTGTTCAAAATATAAAAAGGAACCATGAAATTCATACAAGTGGACCCTGATGGGCACCGGGCCACTCTAGAGGATTCGCTATATTTTTCGCACCGTCCTCTGTATAGGGCCTACGTGGTACAAAATTTCAAGCTTCTAACTCAATCCTTGCAAAAGTTATGGCGTGTGACATACACACGCACATACATCTGTAGCCATCGGAAGCCATAGAATTGATATG
Source organism: Rhysida immarginata (assembly GCA_023313115.1). Taxonomy (NCBI): domain Eukaryota; kingdom Metazoa; phylum Arthropoda; class Chilopoda; order Scolopendromorpha; family Scolopendridae; genus Rhysida; species Rhysida immarginata. Next base: position 108,305 of record JAHWFO010089837.1, on the reverse strand, counting down.
AATATTCTCGAAACTTTTGGAGGACATTACGTCATAACTTTTCCCTCCGTAGCCTACGAAAAAGACAGGCCCCGGCGCATAGTAAAATCCAAGATGGAAACAATGAGGATTACGTTGTTATTCAGCCTAGGATGATCAGGTGACTTTTCCGCGCCGTGGCCTGTCTTTTTCCTCGGCGACGTTTTCCCTCTTTAAATGCTAACTGCAACGTGTGGTCAGTCATTTACACGACAACATGGGTCGAGGGAAGGCAGTGGGTCAACATATGCGCAATATAACAAGCAACAATTTGGAAGCAACTTATCTCAGCACGAAATAGCCAGGAATCTTGGATTTCTATCATCTACAGTTCATAATATTACTAATAGGTACAGGACGAGAGGAAATGCCACCATTCGTAAAGGGCAAGGACGAAAACCAATTCTGACTGCTCATGATCTTCGAGTTTTCAGAGGTCACTGTATTGAAAATAGACGCTCAACAGTGACAGGGATTGCGGAATGGACTCGAGGATTGTATCAAAAATTTTATTATTGAATACAGATCGCCACTATATCACACAAAATGTAAGTTGAAAGATGTAAGCTCTATTATGCAAAACGAAAGATGTTCGTAAACACACTGCAGCAAAATAGGCGACTGGCTTGGGCACACACTCATCGAAAGTGGACTGATGCCCAGTGGCAACGTGTTTTGTGGTCCGATGAATCTATATTTACGGTTGTTGTTGGCGAAAATCGTCGGCGTGTACTTAGGACCAAACTGGAAAAGTTCAATCCTGCCTGTAACCGACGTGCTGTAGAGAAGCCAGCTTCAATATTAGCCTGAGGCTACATGAGTGCCAATGAATTGGGAAACTTGGATATCTGCAACGGCACCGTTGATGCAGAAGCACATATGTTCCTTCTCAGTGACGTCTTTTTGGAAACAGTTCCTTTCTATTTCAACAAAATAATGCTAAACCCCACACCGCTCGCATTACAGGACAGTGGCTACACAAAACATGATTTCGGTGTTAAATTGGCCCTGCCTGCAGTCCAGATTTGTCCCCAATAGAGAATATATGGCGAATTATTAAGAGGAAGTTATGTCAACGTCGACCCCGAATAGTTCAACAGCTGATAACTTTCGTGCTGCAAGAATGGCAACGAATTCCCATTGCAATAGTACAGAAATTGGTCTCATCTGTTTCTCGAAGGCTTCAAAGCGTGATCACAAGGACGGGAGTTGTCAGCCAATGGTAATTCACTCACTGTCCCAACCTTTTTGGAGTGCGTTGCAACCGCCGTTCGCAAAATACCGAATATTTATTACTTACTTATTTACTACTTACTTACTTTTCAAACCCGCTTATCCGTTAGGGTCGCGGGGGCAGCAGCCCTATGGAGGATCTCCAGCGATCGCGATCTTCCGCCATCAGGCGCATGTCCTCCCTGGCAATATCCAAGCGACTCGAACCCAGATTCTCCATGTAGTCTAGCCACCTGGTTCTAGGCCGACCCCTTGGTCTCTTACCCACCGGATTGGAAAATAACAACTGCCTAGGAAGACTAGTTTGCGGCATCCGTATCCCGTGGCCATACCAGCGCAACTGAGATCTCTCAATGCGGAGAAGTAGCGGCTCAACACCTAAAGATTCCCTTATTGTGCTGCTGTACACTCTATCTAGTAGGGTAACACCTGCCACACCTCTCAGAAATCTTATTTCGGCCGCTTGTACCCGCGATCGCACTCTTTCGGTCATTACCCAAGCCTCATGACCATAAGTGAGAATGGGGACAAAGACAGATTTGAAGACGGAGAGCTTGGCTTTGTTACCCAGCTTGCGTTTCGTTACCACGGATCGCCACAGTTCACGTCTGACACAGCTTGCTGCACCGATCCGAGCATCCAATTCTTTCTCCTGCCGCCCATCACTCGTGAATGCAATCCCGAGATACTTCAATTTCTCCACCTGTCTCAATGAGGTCCCCTAACATGGAGAGTGCATTGAGCAGGCTGTCTTGAAAGGACCAGAACCTCAGTTTTAGCCACACTGATCTTCATCCCAGCTTCTTCACATTTGGCTGCAAACCGGTAGTGCATGCTGAAGCTTCGTGCGAGAAGACCCAAGGAGGACAAGGTCGTCAGCAAAGAGCAACCACTCCACCAGGCAGTCGCCCACACAAACACGCTCATCGCCTCGGCTGCCCCTGTGTATCCAGTCCATAAAGATAATGAACAAGAGGGGCGACAGTACGCACCCTTGGCGGAGTCCAACACCCACGGTGAACGGTCTTGACTTAATGCCATTTATCCGGACACACATCTCAGAGTTTTCGTACAGAGACATGATAGCAACCAGTAGTTGCCCATCCACTCCATACTCTTGCAACACTTACCGGAGCTTCTCCCGAGGAACTCTATCATATGCTTTTTCGAGGTCCACAAAGCAAGCGTAGACCTCTTTTGCATACTCCTAGGATTTCTCAAAGATTTGCCTTAGAGCAAAGATGTGATCCGTCGTGCTTCGGCCAGGTCGGAAACCACACTGCTCCCCCGACAGTTTGGAGTCGACTATTTCCCCGACTTCTCTTCTCCAGACACTTAGCGCACACTTTCCCAGGAATGCTGAGCAAAGAGATGCCTCGATAGTTGTTGCAATCTCTCTGATCTCTCGAGTATTTATTACTATTAATTAATTTTTTGGTACCGATGTTTAATACCTCCCCAATAAACTATTTTCTTTTGAAATAAAATAAATTCATACATCAGTATATCAATCAATATTTTGGCTGCATCGCATGTTTTCACCCTGTCCCAATTTTTATGGAAATGAGGTTTGTACATTTTGCATAGGAATCCTTGAGCACTGATTAAAGCATGTATTCAGTTAAGCATGCTATTATACGGATTTTAATATCATTTTGAACTAGATTCTGCTACGATAAAATAATGGCTTCTTTGAGTTCTTGTATGGATAAATATGGTCTGCCGTTCTTGTACACATCTCTTGCCAACATGGCCCAAACATTTAGTATAGGATTCCTATCGGGTGATAAGGCTGAGGTGAATTCAGGAAGGTAGCCGGCTCGCTAGGCCTAGCCCTTTTTTTGAACGCGCTCGCTAGGCTACGCTAGCTCCGCCAGTCCGTAGCCGGCTAGGTTTTTAAGCGAGCTTCTCAAAAGTTGGCTTCGTTGCTCATTTTCAAGATGGCTGCGCCCAGTCGAACCTTGGTCGAAACGCGAGTCGGGGTCAATGGCAATCAATATTCATTACATACCTGTGAAGAGATAGCTTTACGATTAAGTCAAGGTGAGATTGTAGTATTGAATATATTTTTTTACGTTAAAGTTAAAACTAGCAGTTTCGGAAAAACTGCCACCCTTGGCTCGGAAGCCGATGTTCATGCCCTTTTGGAGGTCGGATAAATCGCTACGTTTCGGCATGATTCCAACAATTGCAATGTTTTCTGCTTCCCTCCGACACCCAACCTATACCCCCAAATCTGATACTGATACGTACCTTCTGTATGTAACAATTTTCCGCTGATGTTGAACCAGGGGGTGGTCACATTAACGTAACTGAACTGTATATTTGTTCTACAATATCTTTTAAATCAAATTAAATAAACAACCAAAACTAAAAACAATTCCTGTGATTGGAGACAAAACAGCAGCAGCTTAACTGTTTCACAAAACTGCCATGGTGACAATTTGGAGTGGCTGCCATGTGCGGATGCAAATTTTTCTACAAATATCTCATCAAAAATTGTCAACTAAATTTATTAGTGTACTTTTAATTCTAATAAAGAAATGTATACTACAATTGGTTTCAGATAAGCATTAAATCTTCAGTAATAATTTTTCTTCTATCCAATGTATAAGGATAAACAAGTTTCCCTACTTCCTCTTCTATGATTATACAGTAAGATATTGTTTAAAAGCTTAAGCCATGCGGACTACATGTTGCAAACATAAGTGATCTCTTGTGGAACCAGATTCACGGAAACGGGATAGAAAATCTCGCTGCCTGACGTGTCGATCCAGGTGTTCCCACAGATTATCGCAAGGATTAAGATCTGGGGAGTTTGGAGGCCAGGGTAGTAAATAGAACTTAGACTCATGCTCTTCCAACCATGCATGCAAATTCTGGGCACATGGAATGGGGAATTAGCCTGTTGAAAGTTGCCATCATTCGCAGGATACACAACTGCCATGTAGGGATGCATCTGGTCGGCAACGATAGTTAAGTATGAACAACTATTGACGGTACTTTCCAGAGGAAATAGTAGACCCAAAACATGCCCCGACCATTACACTACCTCCTCCAGCTTGTTGCCGCCCAACAATGGTTTCGGGTAGTTTGTTTTCGGATTCTCCCGGCGGATACGCCAGCGCCCATCGATACGATGCAGTAGAAAACGCGCCTCATCGGAAAATGCAACCTTTTTCCACTGGTCTAGGGTCCAATGTTTGTACAGTAACATAAACGCACATAGTTTCTTGCGATGCACACAAGTACTGGTCAACTTGAGTGTTAGAACCAGACGGCTGCAGCGGAGGCAAGATGCAAGAACGTGCGTTGCACAGTTGTTCTCGATGGCTTTCTGGGATATTTATCGTTCATTTCGGCTGTCCATGTATCGACGGTAGCGCGTCGAACATTCTTAACTAGCCGTCGCAAGAGCCGCACACCGTTCATTAACGGCCTGTTGTCCCCTACAGTTTGCACGCCTATAATGCACATCTTATTCATTCTTCCATTCATTATACACCTTCACTGTGGCACTACACAAACGTTCACGGAAGTTGCGGTTTCTCATGGGTAAACCATGATGGCGATTATTGCTGTACGAATTGTTCCTCTGAAACCGCCTTTACACACTCACTCACAAAAAGTCGGCACACCCCTCAAATCAGGTTCCCTATCCGTAATGAGACAAATCCCGCTGCTTCCATTCTCGGAATGGAGGTGCACAGGACTCCTTGATATCACACAATCATTGAAAGCAAAACTAGCTGCAGAAATGGCAGTACGCCGAGAGCTATCCGCATTGGAACGGGGGACGATTGTTGGTGCCAGACGGATGGGTACGCTCAATATCAGATGTAGCCAACATCCTGCAATTTTCCCGCACAACCATTGCAAGGGTCTATCGAGAGTACACTCAAAGAGGGATTACAACCCGTGCCGGACAGCGGAACGGCCGCCCACGGCTCATTGATGCCAGTGGTGTTCGCCAGGTGGCCCAGGTACCGAAGGGCGGCGGCGGGCCAAATCATGCGGTACAACCAGGGACGTCCCACAACTGTGTCTGTGACAATTCGGCGAACATTGGCAGCTGCAAGCTTTGGGAGCAGGAGGCCACAACGGGTGCCACTCTTGACAGCTGCACATCGCCGGGAACGCCTAGCCTGGTCTAACCAACATCGAAATTGGACTGCTGAGGACTGGCGAAAGGTTGCCTGGTCCGACGAGTCACGGTTTCAGCTGTATCTGGCCGATGTTCGTGTCCGTGTCTTGCGCAGGCCACACGAAGCCCTGACCCCGCTTGTCAGGCGGGGACCACTCAGGCAGGTGGAGGCTCCATACTGGTCTGGGGTGTTTTCTCGTGGCATGCAATGGGTCGATTGGTGCATCTGACATCCACTCTGCGTGCTACTTCCTACGTCGATCTGCTTGGGACCACCTGCACCTCTTCATGAACTGTTTTTAACCGCGGGCGACGGCATCTTCCAGCAAGATAATGCGCCTCTACACATGCCACTTGTGACACGGCAGTGGTTGGAGGAACATGCTACCGACTTCACGACAATGATTTTGTCTCCACGTTCTCCAGATTGCAATCCCACTGAACAATCATGGAACGATCTGTCAGGTCGTCACCAACACAACTAGTAATGCAGCATCGTTGCGGAGTGCAGTGAAGGCGGCATGGCTTGCAGTGCCTGTGTATGTGTTCCGGGGACTGGTAGACTTATCCACGACGGGTGGCCGCCGTTATCCGGGTCAGAGGGGGCCCAACGTTATTAGGCAGGTGGGCCACGAGTTTTGGTGAGGGTATGTCTTACTACAGGCAGGTTTTTCCGCCCCTCCCACCGTGAATGATCACAACCACATTTACATACACCTACGTAACGGTCGTAAGTCAGTGACTCGACCCTGTAATTGCTAATTACACGGATACTTTTGGTTTTAGAGCTGTTTAGTATTTATATCTTGCTTTGTTTAACCTTGGTTTTTCTCATGAAAATTATTTTTATTAAACCAAAATTGTAAGGATTATTTCACTAGTTTTAAATAAAATGTGTTACAGTTTAAAAATAAATAAAAGACTGTTTAATATGCAGTTTTTTTAAACATATAGTTATGGCCAGGTTTTTTTCCTGCGTTTACCCCACTGTTCTCTGGTGTAATTATTATTATTATTTATTTATTTATAAGCATTCCCTGGGAGTATTACATCATAAATCCACTGAGTTTAGAACAACAATCAGGTTCACAATGGTTATTTCAAGAAATTTGAAAGTTTTTTCGGTATTTTAAAATATATGATTTTAAGACATTATTAAAATGTGTGCAATTATGAATACATTTATAACGAGAACAAACAAAGATGCGACTTCGCACATATGGCAAGTCATTCCAAAATTTAAAAGTGTTATATGGATACATTCTGCGTTTAAAATTAGATAGAATGGGAGTGACAAATTTAAATCGTTGAGGTTGACGAATATCTATGGAGCTATTAAAATACTGTATGATAAAATGATTAGGGTATCTACAATAAATAACGAAGGGCTCAAAGGGCAACAGACCAATTTTGTAACAGTGTTCTGAAATTGACTGATAACGGTTAAGCCCGAAGGCTACTCGAATGCATTGATTCACTGCAGATTTTAACATCTTCGGTTGGAGTAAAACAGGGTTGCCAAATAAGTGGCATTTTATTCAACATAGCAATTGACCCACTCACTTGAAGCATACAAGGTCATGCAACCCACCATCATATATGTGCATTGGCAAATGCTGACATGATATGGGTGTTAAACGACGACCCTGAAACCCTCGACGTACTACTACGCAACAGCGCCAAACTGAGCAGGGCATTTAACCCCAAAAATTGCTACACACTACGTTAGTGGCGAAAACCCTGTTAGATGCCGATCAGCATCCTTCCACCTCAAGAGCATCCCGATTCTTACTCTGCGGAATGGGGAAACAGCGAGCTTTTACAGAGTACCCAATTCAGGAAATAATTTGCAATATAATGTCACTGGTAACCAAGTCGTGCTTCTCAAACGTAAATTCCGGTCAGAGTTCTGTTCATTTCCTACAAGTTATTACTGATAAATTTTAAGTCATCCAATTAGTGGGCAAGCCTGTCAGCCTCAATATTGTATCAGACTGGTCTTCACTGAAGAAGGTTATGGAAAAAGGGCAAAGAATTCTGCAACCTAAATTGGCAACATGGTAGTGGCTGAATACCTTGCGGATATTCTTTTACCCCTCAATGAATCATGCACTAAGGACGAGGGCATTTACAAAATCGGAATGAAAAAGTGTTAGAGGTCTTCCTTCGCGCTGAATTCAAGAAAATAGTGAACCGCCCCAGCAAGCATCGAATGACTACTTAAATGGCGCACGACTAGAAGGCTGCAGTGGCCTGCCTCTCCTCGCCCATGACTCAGACATCTTAATCTTCTCATTCCCCTACCATTTCCGTTAGTGCTTTAGTGCTGTTCTTGGTATTGGCAGATAAAATGGTCCTTTCATCCCCATTTTCGAAACTTCATGTGCTGTCCTTGGGTGTAGCTCTTAACTTTAATATTTTCTAGTTTTCATTCTCTGGTCTCACCATGAGTACAGATGGGTGTTGAGACTAGGATTGGATAATGCCTGGCATTAATCGATTGCAAAACCAAACTAGACCGAAGTTTAGTAAACGTTGGAACGAAATACTGAAAACGAATAAAACCAAATTACAGACTGATTTTACGAATTGTTGTAAAACCAGGAAAGATGTACTGCCCCGGACGAGCAGAACTTATACAAGTCCACTCGATTTTGCGGGATGCTCAAATCATCTGCCAAGACGAGTGAGTCGGTGAAAGCCAACAGTGTAACATTACCGCCAGTCATACGGCACTGAGGATGGGCGGGCAACGGACCCCACAGATGACACGGTGACGGGAACGTCCCGCCTTGATCCTTTGGTCAACTTCCAATCAAACACTGGTGCACAATCGGATCTGGCGGAGGACAATAACATTGCCGATGATTACAATGTGTTTCGGATACATGTAAAATCAGAAATAATTATGAACAAGGTATTTATGGCAACGGATACCATCAAAAAGGCAGTGTCGAAACATTCTAACAACTTTTTTACGAGAACGGTACAGTCACTAGTCACAGACAAAACTAAACGCTATGGAAACTGTTCTCAGTACTTAATAGCCGACTCTCCTCGTTGACAGTGGACAACCTCCAACTAACCATTGAGCAGGAGAAGTAGAAACAAAATATAATAGCTACAGAACACATGCGCGGCTCTTGATGTCCGATTTAGACTCGATCTCTCCTCCCTCAGCATCCCCACATAGCAAATGCAGTCCAGCCACCCATAATGAAAATTTATCATAAACACCAGCTGCTCCCCCCTCCTAAGACTGGACACGTCTCCTTTGCCTCAGTTGTAGCGAAGGGACGAGAAAAATGCTGCCAGAAAACAATCAGTCAACCTAGATACCGTACTATCATCCAGGCAGAGGAAATGGCCAAACTAAGGAAATGTGAAAACACCTGTCTGGGATCACACCGCATCCATATAATCACTGGAAGAGTGTTGATCCAAACATCTCCACCATTCTGATTTTCAATGTGCTTCTAAAATATCAGAAGATCCAGAACAAATGGAAACACGCCACAACCATTCTAATCTACAAAAAAGGGGATCCCCTGAACCCTGCTGGCGGCCGTTCACCCTATTAGGATCTATAAACAACCTCTTCGCCGGTACACTGGCAGCCAGACTCTCGTTCTGGGCAGAAAACTCTGCCGTCATTTACACAAGCCTGAAGGGATTCATGCCCCATAGTCATATCTGAGCACAATTTTGGATTCCAACATCATCTCAAGGATTTATCAAATCTTCTACTTGGATTTATCAAACGCCTTTGGAAGGATAACCCAAGGTACCATCGCAGCATAATCCTTTAGGCCTTTTACGCATTGTCGACATCAATCCTAGTAGAAGCAGGCCCAACCCGAACCCACTGCACAGAAGAAAGGGAATGCCCTTTGAGCGGGATCCTGTTCAACATCACCATAACCCTATCATTAAACTTCTACAAGGAGAAAACTCTACCAACCAAACACGGGCTTATGCAGGTGACCTTCACGTGATTGAACCAGATAACTGACGACTGATCAAAACTCAACGTAACTTCTAACCCATCAAAATGCCAATCCATTACATTGCGAAGCCCTGTTGGATGTAGCCCAACCAAGCTCTACCTAAGTCACCAGGCAAACCTACTGAGATCAACCTCCTCTCAGACTGGTCCTCCATCAAATCTTGGAGACCGGCCTGTCAGTTTTGAAATGGTTTTGGTTAATGGGTGCGTCAAATACAGGGGCTTTTGTCACTAACAAAATTTATTTAAGATGCTCTATAATATACAATATAAATATATTAAAAATATTTTGAAATACTTAAAAAATATTTACCAAAAAAAATTATAATAATTTACAAAACAAAAATCAACAAGACGTGCAAAACTAACAATGTATAAATATAATACAACTTTAAAGGACAATTTCATACATAAAAGCAAACAAAGTCAATTCTAAAATCAAGATTGGCCCCATGGAAACAATGGATGCTATTCGAACGTTTTTCCCCCATCAAGTTTATTCGCCCTCGGAATAGACTACTTCAACAAAAGCGAATGGAAGAGAATGGACGAAAATTATTTTAGATAAGGATATTCCTGATAGCATTAAAGTTTAGGAGGATAAAGTTTACATGTCTTACCCCGAAGTGAGGAAGATATGCTGTTACTGCCACAGCATTCAAAATCTAATTTATTAGTGCTTAAATCCAAAACGGCTCATCAGAGACAAACAACTTATTTACAAAAAAAAAAAAAAAATTCGCGGTGGTAAGAGGAATCTGTACATGTCGAGTTTATTGAGTTCGGTTCATTAGCATGAACGCTATAGTCATATTTCAATTTTAGAAAAAATGTGAGAATCTCTAAAAAGGTTTATCCAATTCTCATAAAAAAATAGGCCAAGGCACAATTTAAGATACTTTATGTATGTATTAATTTTGATTCCATTTTTTGCCGTTTCGGAAGAGACCGGTGCACAATACTGGTCACATCCGTACAGATGAAAATTTTTTCATCAAAATTTCAACATATCTTTTCGAATCATGAATTTATTAAGTCGATTTCAGAAATAAAAACTTTTGCGCTGGGAAAACGAGCACACAAAGAAATTTTTCCCTGTCGATATTCTTTTTATTTCCTGGTATAAATCAGGTTTCACCTCTACCCTGAATCACTCCTATCCTTCTGGAATAATAGAGCGTTAATAAAAGAAAGCAGGTCGTGGCTTCAGGTTAATCGCTGGTCACACAGCCACGAAAAGGAGAGGCAAGTGGTAGGAAATGAGAAGATTAAGAATGCACTTCAGACCTGGATGCCTTTGAAGGGAGGCTTTAATAAAAATAAACTAAGTTAAAATAGCGTGTATATAAAATAAAAGTGGGAAAGAAAAGTCCTAGAAAATTGGTTAAAACCGAAAACGCTGGAAAATATATGAAAGAAAACCAGAAAAAAAAAGATCGAACAATGTGAGTGCAGAAATAACAGCCCAAAAGAGGAAAGCAAAGAACGAACTTTTATTTTATTAAAAAAAAAAAAAGTATCAGAAGTGGATTACTCAAATAAGGATCATTCCATTCCAAATCAACCAATCACTCAATCTGACAATTTTCAATTTTTATGAAAATTTCAGGATCATTCTCTCCAATATAAATTTTTAGAATTTTTTTATCTTATTGGGTTTTGGTGTAATTAATTTTTAAATTTCGGAAAAATAATTTTTGCCATGCAATGACTTTTTAAATCTTGAATTACTTAACTTCTATTAGGCCTAGAGAGTTGTTTGATCCTAATTTTAAAGATAATTTCTTAAGGTTTAATATGGTATGCTACTTAATCTTGGTGAAAAAAATTAATTTAAAAATAATATATATTTTTAAGACCTTTTTTTTTTTTTTCTTTTTAAATTTTGAAAAGCTTTAAATCCTGGAATTTTTTAGAGTGGAATCTTAATGGGATCAGTAGTTAACAAAAAGAAAGTATGGTGATGTGTTTAAATACCTCTTAGGGCTAATTTTAATTTTTATGTAAACAATAAGAAAAAAAAGGCACAGGATACAGAGTAACCAATTTACATTAGGGCGTATTACAGATACTTATTTACTAAAAATAGCATATGTCAGTGTGAGTAACTATCAGAGGTGTTCTGGCATTCTACAGAAAGCCTGCAGAGACTTGTCTAGTTCTATTTAGTTTTATAGGCCTATTATTTTTGGTGGCAATAACATTAAAAGTGAATTTCTGACCAATAGACGGTAGCGCACAACTCCTCCTTCACCTCTCGTGCGTGCTCTCTTGGAAGATAAAGGAATAATGGCGGATGTAACTTTTAAGCCGTACACGGGTGTGATTGTATATGAACTTTAAAGAAGACAATTTGACTTTTATTATTATTTTAATTTTTAACTTTGCTGTACTAATTTGAATCTGTGACAACATAGATGAACTAGATACATCAAAACATTTTTGGTATATTGTTTCTAACCTATTTAAGAAACCTGGTTATGATTGTCAAAAGAAAAATTTGAGAGCTGTGAATGAAAATATTTTGAGACATAATGCCAATTTACATGAAGGTTACAAGTTATGCGATGGGTGTCGTAAAGCTAAGCTAAATCTTCCAAAGATTTTAACTCAGCAAGAAGGTTGATATTCAGACAGCTCAGACTCACAAGATTTAATGTTGCTTAAGTTCCATCAACTCCAGAGAAAATAGAGGCAATTGAAGCTTTGAACAAAAGTGACTGCTATCGAAGAAACACCAATTAAAAGAAAACGTTTAACTGAAAAACATTACTCAAACAAAAATTAAAAAGATGACGGAAGCTTTTCGAACAAAAATAAGAAATTTAAGCACAGTACATCTGAACCTGACACTGTTAAAATTATGACAATCAAATTATTGACCAATTGAAAAAAAAAATTGAATGATACTACAGACAAGTGTTAGAATGCAGATTTTAACTACGCTTCCCAAAAGCTGGACTTTAAAGAAAATTGACATTAAATTTGGACTGTCTAATTTTACTGCTAGAAATGCAAAAAAAAAAAAAAAAAAAAAAAAAAGAAGTGTTAAATGAAAATGGTGTCCAAAACCAAAACCTGGGAGAACACTGGACCCTGCAATTGCAGACCTAGTCAAAGAATTCTATCAAACAGATGAAATTAGTCGTCATATGTCTGGTAAAAAAAAAAAGATGGCAAACGTGTATATGTTCAAAAGCGTTTATGAGAATCATATTTATTATTTAAAAAGCGTTACCCCATGGATAAATGGTGACCTGCCAATTAAAACATATAAAGATGTGACAAGAAGCATAATTTGTAAATTCCCATATCAAATGTTATTCACAAGTTGTGTTAATTGCCCAGGAAGTAAAGATTTGAAAGCTCGATTTGAGGAAGCCTTTAACTTAATAGCACTGAGCATGCGAGTTTCAAACAATGGATGCAGACTGATAACAAGTGTGTCCTAGGGACCATTTTAAAATCCACAGAAGAGTTTTTGGATCATTTATTTTAGAGTTTGCCGAAATTTTTAAGACATTTTTTCATTGCTACACAAGTCTTCCTATTTGCGACACTTAAAAGATAGTTTACCTCAAAATCAATGCATTGTTCTTTGCGGTTTTGTTCAAAATTATGCATTTATATTTCAAGATGCTGCACAAGGCTTTCACTGGAACAATGCTCAAGCAATAAATCATCCATATGAGATTTACTATGTTGAAGAAACCAAAAAGTTGGCACACCTGAGTTTAGTTATTTTTGATTGTATGGTGCATGATACAGTAGCTGTTCATTTGTTTCAGCGTCTCATGATTGACTTAGTTAAACAGAACTTGTTTCATAAACCTGAGAGATTGAATTATTTTTCTGCTGGGGCAGCATCACAATACAAAAATAAATCAAATTTTCTCAATCTTTGTAATCATGAGAAAGATTTTTGCGTCAAGGCAGAATGGAATTTCTTCGCATCGTCACATGGAATAAATGCAGTGACGGTGTTGGAGGAACTATTTAGCATACTCATTTTCAGATGAATCAACTGTAGAAATATCTCCAGCTGATGACAGCGGTGATGATCTGGACATTAATGACATTGTTGGCTTTGCTACATGCCAATACTTAGGTAAGTAGCGGTTAGGTTGTTTATTAGAAATAGAAGGAAATGAAGTAAAAATAAGTTTTTTAGAACCACATGGCTCTTCTCCATCATTCAAATATCCTCAATTTACTGATGTACTAGTTGTGCATAAAGAGGAGGTTTCAACAAAAGTTGATCCTACAACAGCCACAGGAAGACTTTACGACTTACAAACTGGGAAACAAAAAAAGGAAAACAAGAAATTATCTGTTAAATTAAAGAGGTTACTAATTTGGCATCACTGCGACTATGAATGTTAAAAAAAATATTAAATTTAATTTTACCAGGTAAAAATTTAACCTTTTGAACTTATTCTGTTCTCTATGATTATGTTATTGTATGGTGTATTTAAATATTTTAAAAATTAAATATCTGTTGTGTAGTTGTACTAAAATAGGAATTGTAATCCATTATTAGTTATGACAAAAAAATTAAGTTTATTACATGTCTCCTGATCCCATTGAGATCCCACTCTGTAAATTTCAGGATATAAAGCTTTTAACACTGCAAAAAATTTTTTCAAAATTTTTAAAACACTATTTTTTTCACCAAGCATATTTAAGTAGCCTATCATATTAAACCTTATGAAATTCTCTTTAAAATAAGAGGCCAAACATCTTTCTAGGCCGAATTCAAGATTTAGAAAGTTAATGCATGCCAAAAAACTACTTTTTCAAAAATTTAAAAATTAATTATCCCAAAACCCAATAAGAAAAAAAAATTCTAAAAATATATTTTTATTTTTATCATTAAAGAGAATGATCTGAAAAGTTTCATTGAGATCTGAAATGGACAGGATGAATTTTGAAATTTTTTGGTTGATTTGGCATTGAATTATTCATAAATCAGTTACAGCCCAAAAAGGCATAAAAAATAAAAAAAATTTCCTATGATAAAGAGATAAAACGGCGGAAAGCCTTTAAAAAACCTTGTAAATATATCTTTATGCTATATAATGCAGACTGTGTCAACAATTAAATTTATTACGTAAAGAATGTAACAATTAAACTCGTGAAAATATCTCGGCTTTATCTGCTTTGAATGTGAATTAACGTTTTTCCTTAATATATATTTCTAAAATCTTAGCGGGAAACTCGACGATGGTGTTAAAACTGGAAATGTATTTAATGGATTGGTAAAAGATAACGTTATCAATAATAATCTGCGTTCCAGAAAGGAAGGAGTTTCATTTGGAAAATTAGCCTCGTCGTAATAAAACTAACAAAAGCAAGGAAACGGACAGGAAAAATTATAGTTAAGGAAACAAAAGTTAAGTAACGAAAAGATCAAATAGCTAACCAAATAAACGGTAAACTAAACGAAAAAACGGCAAATAAAACGACTTATCAATAAGATAGTAGACAAAAGAAAACGCTATGCCAGTAGGCCTAACCATGTGAAAGAGACCAAAGTGAAAACAAATATAATAACACCACTATAAACTAAATGAAAATAGAAGGAGGAGAAAAGTACAATGCAATACCTTATAGAAAGAAAACTGGAAATTCATAGAAATTCGAGGCCAAAAAAAACCCGCGAAGAAATAACCCTAACGAAGCAGGAGCTATCAAACGAACGCCCGACCTTGGTCATAACAGGAAGCAATATGGAAGCAGTGATTACATCATCTCAGCTTCCTGTCATACTTCCTCCGGAAATCATAGTGCGTACGCACATTCTGCTGTCTCATAGGCTAAGGTCAAAAACTCTCACCGGTGAGAAGAGTTAGCGCTATGTCGGTCAGAAATCCCGGTGAGAAAACTGTGACGTCATTTTAACGCGGTCAAAAACGCCAGTTAGTGCGGCTATGCCTAACCGGTTAGTCTCACCGTCCTCACCGAGAAAAAGACGGTTAGCCCAGTGAGAAATTACGTCATCATTCTCTCACTGGTGAGGGTTTTTGACCACAGCCCTATGCAACGAAAAGTAAAACTGGGATTGCGTAACAGAGAGAAGTCCGGCGTACAAGGGTTTAATAAATAGTTCAGCCCAATTAAAAAATAAATTACTTCTTTATGTTTTTGTAATTTACTCGCTACGAAATTATTATTCCAATAAGTTTAATAGTATGCAAATACTAAAAATAATAGAAAATTAAATAGAAAACGGGAATAATTCTTAGAAAATATTTAACCCCTTTATTAAGTACCGAAAGGTGCTTTATGCTATCAGGGTGGGGAAACGTGTCTGTTTGTCTGTCTGTCCGTCCGTCCGTAACTCTTAACTCCTCCGAGGCTATGAAAGATTTTCAAAATCTGTTTTCGCCAGTCGATGAATATGGTTCATGGCACGAACCAACCACAAATATTATCTAAATCGGTTCATTGGCACGTGCACAAATGGTACCTCTATTTTCCCACCTAGCAATTTTCAATGGGAACATATATTAAGTAATATATCAAACAAATCGTAACGATGAGCTATGAGTGTTTATTAATTACTGTTTTCTTCAATAGATAAATATGGTTCCGCGAATGAACTGTTATGAAGATTTGCATAATAGATACAATGGCATATGCTCTAATGGTACCCTTATGACACCCTCAAAAATTTTCAATGATAAGATATGGCATATTATATATCAAATAATATGGAATGGTATGTCATGAATGAATAAAATGTAAAATTAATGATAGCCGAAATTGGTTCAAAGTAACCTGATATAGTGGAACAATTATAGTTCACTGGAACTTTCAATACTAAAATATGGCATGTAATATATCAAACAACTTAGAATGATGTGTCACGAAAGAATATAACGTAAAATTAAGGATAGTCGAAATTGGTTCAAAGGAAACTTGTTTAGTGGAGCCATTATGGTTCACTGGAACTTTCAACGCTAAAATGTAGATATAATACAAGGTGATTATAATTAAAGTCCCTTTGTAAAAATGCTATAAAAAAACAACCATGAGTCCGAATGACTTCAAATTTGGACTGAGCATTCTTGAAGAAGGGGCATTTGATATGGGATAAGAAAAAAATAGTTCCAAAATTTATCACTAGATGGCGCTGTAAGCGGCATAACGGAAGCGGATTCAGCTAGAAGTGACCTTTTATATTGAAATACGACGGCTTTGGCATGAGTTGTTTATGGCATGATGTTTTTACATTAAAGTTGGTCAAGGAATGCAATTGACACTAAAACAAGTTAAACATGATTTTTTTTTTATTATACAGTACAGTATTAGCAAAAAATCAACTGTACCGGTCAATGAACATGATTGCTTCGGGTTTGATGATGGAAAACATGACTTTCAAGTCATTTAACAGTTGTGGCACTGTTAGTGCAAAGCCCATCCACCACGGCAAGGTCGTACCACATCGGATGGGAAAAATCGGTTTTTAATTGTCCTTGGGCCAAAAACCGCATAA